>JAQFZF010003897.1:0-10989 GCA_034695365.1 Enchytraeus norvegicus
CTATCATATGCATGGGAGCAACAAACTAGGATACGCCGTACATAATTTGTTGTGGTCACTATGCCCTATTGTATAATTCTGAAAAATTACATAAAAGAGAACCGGAACTAAAATAAAGTTAAAAAAAATGCATCGTCATCATCCTATGCAACCAGTTGTGACTTAGCTGTTTAACTTAATGACTATGCATCTATCCAGTGCTCTGCCACGTGGCAGGTCCAAGGCAAAAATTCGTACCCACAAGCATTTATCTCGCTCTTTAATGAGCACACCATCGACCAACCCAATAAGTCCGTCTCATCGCAAAGGTTTTGCTTTTTCACACCTAAAATGATGCCTTTGTTCAAGGCAAATATAAGTTTCTGAGGTGGTTTTACATTGCCTTCCTCAGTATCTGCGTTAGTCAGCTCTTACGAAACACGTGCAGTTATCGGTTGAACTATTTTCAAATATCCTGGAACCAACACGGTCTAAGGTATAACACTTGTCTATCAATCAATCTATCAATCAATCAATCTCTCAATCAATTAATCTCTTAATCAATCAATCAGTGTAGTCTCAGAGTGAGAAATATAGACATCTGCATAAAGTACGTCATGCAAATGGCAGCTTTTTATCTATGGTATTTATAGACTGTCTGATTGATTGACTGATCAGTTTGGTGGAATGATTGATCAATAGATTGATTGTCTTAAAGAATCGTTTTTATAAACCCACAGGGCTGTTTACACCTGGGGTTAAAAAATTGATTGATTGATTGATTGTAGAGTTACATGCAGAGTATACACAACCAGCTCTCCCCCTCCCTACGCCTACTCACCCCCCTCCCCTCTGATAACACCGCTGACGACTCTAACTCCGTCATGCTCACTCAGACCGGCGAAAACGACTCGTAGCCATCCGGTAAACAAACCGCTAACTGTGTGTATATACATTACCTCAACGTTTAATTAAATCCTGCATTGTGTATCTGGTAGCTTACTCGATTTTATATTTAGCTCATCATTCAACATTGTACTGAATTCAATAAACAACATAATTCGACTTAATCAAATTTTAACTCCTGCACTTGGCGTAACTACAGGTGGGGCAGCCGGGGCACTGCCCGAGGGGCTCAAGGTCCTAGGCTATGGGCCCAAGGTCCTAGGCTAAGGGCTAGCGCAGCAAGCAAAAAAGTCAACGCTTCACATACGCAAAAAATTAGATTCCCAAATTAATTTCTTGTTGCCCCAGGGCCCTCTTTGATCTAGTTACGCCACTGTTTAACTGATTGTAAAAATATCTGTAAACATGTGCTACTGCCATGTGTAAATAAGGCTATGTCTTCTTTTGTAAATAGAGTTTGTTACTGATTATTGGTGTAATGATTTCCACTTCAAACTGGTAAATTTGGGCAGGTGAAATGTAAACGCTGTTACAGTTGTTTCGTATTTTTGTTTCTGCGCAGATTGTGTGTAAAACGGTCTTGCTTTTATTGCATTGCGTTAAGATTGTACATATCTAAGATCCTGTGTGCGATTTTTTAATGTTTGTTAATTCTTTGGAAGTAGTGTGTTCTGTACATTTTGTTGCTTTTTCTAGCATATTCAATGTGCATATATAACCTTTGCATAATAATAATATGCGCAAGAGAGTTTGAAATCAATAAATATTAGTCATATCAAAACGTTAATCATTAATTTTACTGATTTTGTATGAAGACATTTATAGCATGAATTTTATTCGTCCATTAATTTAAATAATAGACGAATGTAGGATTTCTTTCTCTCAGTTCACTCCTAAGCTTACTCTGGAAGTTAACATTCATGTTAGATTTTTTTTAATCGTGTCATTTTTTCTTATGTAATTCATGCCAGAGTCGAGTATGACATTAATGTTAAGAAATCGGCGAGTACTATCACATTGTTCGCTGAGGTTTTTCTCTATAAAAGCTTAGTTTCGTGTACATAGATTTATATCGGCGTCTCTAGCATAATCTTTGGAATAGAATACGGATGATAAATTCTTACTATTATTGATATATATGTATAGATATATTATTGAATAATGTTGAGTGTATCCAATGTCATTTTCCCAATAAATATAAATAATTAATAAAATAATTAATATAGTAATAATTAAATAAAATTAATTTGTCCAATATATTTATTATTAAATAATGCACGCATGTAATACTACACTCTCTCTGATATAAATGCACACGAGTAGTAGATTAAAAAAAACAAATGTCGTCTAGCTTCTCTATTCTGTACATGATACAATTACTCAGTTATTACTGGTTATGACTAGAGTCAGATATGACTTTATGAGTCCAGTCATTGCCGCACAATTCTGTCTCAGTTTTATGCCGTATCAGTATTGACAGATTCGCTCATGTTATGTAGAGCTAAATATTTATCACGTTAGCATAAGATGTATCAAGTATTATGCTAGTTAACTAGAAACGCAAGACTAGTTTGTATTGTTATATGCTAGGAATAGTTAGTCACAGTGTATAAGATCGTTGTTAGCTTGTGATTTTACTTATTTTCGTGGATTGTTTTGTAAGGTTACAGTTTTTATGTACTTTTTGCGAGGTAAACGTTAAAGTCGAATTTAACGTCAGTTTCACTGCCCGGAGTCAGTATAAATGATAGGTGTGCAGTGGGAATCAAATGACGAATCTATGAAACCCGAAATGCATAGAATTTCACTCTCACTTTTTCTCGGTCTATGCATTGGCAAGTGTGTTCTGGTGGCATTGAACGGTATGCAGTTGCATAGTGTATGGTTGGGTGACGACCCCACTCTATCCATACACAGACTATCCACACATCCACAGTAACCCATTAGAAATTGCTGGTATCAATTAAAATAATAAGTTAGAAGAACATAACACATATAGGCCTACAATTATACATTTACTATTTGTACCATACATTAGTTTATTTATATTTTACATTTATGCACATTTTCTCCAGTTCATATACGCGATATTACACCAACCACATTTTAATTTCCATCTACACCCCTGATAACACACTGTTATAACAAGTCCTCGTGATACGGTACTTACTACATACTGCATTTATTTGGATCTTCTCTGCTGTCGCTTATTATATCAATAGCAAATATATTAAATGTTTATAGATTTGCCATGAATATTTATAAATGTTTCAGCACTTTTACTCGCCAATCTGAAATTATTTCAACTCTTTCGATACTTTGAGATTTTTCTTCAAAACTTGACTCGGTTTACATTGGGTTTAGATAAGAAAACTGTTATCTTCAGCAAAAATGTGAAACATCTGTGATAAAAATATTAATTATGAGTAATTGACTCGGTTGGATGGCTTAGTCGGCACAGTCTTGCCTGATGAGCAGGAGGCCACGGGTTCAAGTCCCGTGTCTGATAGTATTATTGTGATGCAGAAACAGCCGTTAAACTTCGATTTACAGCAGAAAATCAGAATTACTTAGAGCCGACACTATATGCAGTAGCAATATGACAGATATATGGGAAGTATTAATGCTATGAACAGTTGCATGGTTTGAATACTAGAGCTTTAACAATAAAATAGATCTGTACTTACTTATAATTACGGATCTTTGTTAGGGTATTATGAATTCATATAGGACTAATTTTATGCATTTTATAGGTGGGCTTTTAGTTTTCTATATTTCTGCTTACGGCCTTCCATGTTTCTATAGTTATGCTAATTGATGCTAGTAGATCTTGAGTAGCCTATATATGTAGAGCTATCTACATGTTTATTAATTTCTACCGTACAGTGCACAAAAATTAGATAGAGAATGTGAGAGAGACAAAAATATGGAGCATAATAATATATTATTTCAATATTTTATTTTCAAAAAGTCGAGAGCGGGACAGGGGTTCCATCCGCTCATGGGTACCCCTGGTGAAAAATGTATGAATTATGATAATTGTGATAAAATTGTGAAAGCTATGTTCCAAATGTACACCATGTTCCATAATTACCGAGACCGCTATATGTTTTTGATTTTCTGCATAAGTAATAGTGGTTTCCTTTGTTATTTGGCGTGCTTCAGCAGGGTCTTATTTGTAATCTATATTGAAAATTGTAAGAGAATTGGCAGTATAATCACCGAGATATTCCTTTTTCCGCATGGCACTTAGTAAGGTCTTCATTTCCAATATGGATAGAACAGGGGGTGGGGTTTTAGCGACATCGGCAGAGTGTTCGCCTCAGAAGCAAGTGACCCAGGATCGAATTCCAGGACAGTCGATAAGAAAGGTTAAAAAAATAGTGTTTTCGAATATCTGAGCTGGCTGTCATTGGGGTTCTCTAAGGCAAAGATAGACAATCAGGAGTGGAGCGGAGTGCAAAGAAAAAAAAAAAAAAAAAAAACCTTGCAAATACAACTATAATTATATCAAACCTATGTGGTCGTCACGTGTAAGCAATTACTTTGACAAAAAAACAGCATAATTAAACGGTAACGGTAGGCATAATGAGCAAAATGTTATGCTGTTCTCTCCATATTGGGAACCAAGACTTTACTAGGTGCCATGCACAAAATGCAATATCTCCGTGATTAAGTTTTCAATTCACTTGGCATTTTCAATATATATTACAAATAGGCCCCTGATGATGCGTGCCAAATATAAAAGGAAAAGCACTATTACTTTGGTAGAAAATCAAAAACATATAGCGGTCTTGGTAGTTATGGGACAGGGTGTATATGTTTCAAAAGACTAAACTTGAGGGTTTATATTTATAGATGTAAGGGAAATTGAATTGTATGTAGGCCCTACAGTTAAGTCTTCAATATAATTGTTTATTGCTCTTGATATAAGTCTCATAAGCTAACAGCATACTGATATAGTTAGCCTGAAAATTACTTCAGTCAGTCTTAAAATATTGGTACTATATTCTAATGGTCCTTCGGCAGCAGTTTTAGTAATATGGTAGAATAGTTTATATGCATTCCAATGTTCATGGGTTCGATTCTTTGTAGCGATGATAAATTTCTACAAGATCATCTGATTCATATTCACGGCCGTGTCCGAACTAATATTAATATTTATAGTTCTATATGAAAACATGATCGCCACTCTCCTGAAAGGATTTTGTACCTAGAGAGAGGGAGAGACAGACAGAGAGAGAGAGAGAGGGAGAGAGAGAGATTGGAAGAAAAGTTTTTATTGCCTTTTCCTTTCAAAAGAGGGAAAATCAAAACTGGTATTTATCACCCTGTTGTTTGTTAGTTTGCTCACTATATCCATTTCCTGGTTTCCTTCCCAATTCATTATTGTATATTTAAGAAGGTGTTTTACTGTTAATAATATTCTGCACTTGTTTTATTTAACCTAACAATCCATAACATGGGCATATATATGTATATAAACGCTCTTATGTGTACAAAATATTCTACATATATTATACATACTATGTATAAAGTATGTATACTTTATACATGTATGTGAATTTAAATATCTCAATAATAAGGTCAGGATTTCATTGTTGTTTGCTTATGCTAGCTATTAGTCGGTCTAGGATAATATTGTTGTATATTTTATATTATTTTTTCCCCCCTTTTAACCTGGATGTAAAGAGTCCTGTGCGTTTTCTAGTGACTGATATTTCATTTAAAACCATCTGAATTTTTGTTGTTGTTGCTTGCCCATGATGCCAGCTGTGATGCTGACACCCTCTATTCTTTCATTTGGAGGGTTGTAGGACTCACCCTCAGTCTTCAGCCGCCTCGCAGGGTTAGCTCCATAATTCTGGGTATGGAGTGTTGTGCCCGGATTCAACAACCCCTCTGAAGATGACATAGGTAGCCATCCACCTGCGGAGATTCCGCCATGGTAGGCCCTCCCAAAAAGGGAGAAAGGCTCCTGCTGTAGCATAAGTTGGAAAAATGTGATGCAAATAATTATTGTAATCTAGGCTGTTACAAATAATTATTATTTGGCATCCTATTCATCATCATAGCATTTAAATTACTAAATTTACATGATTATTGTGTTCGTGCTGTTTTCCCTGTTAATCCCATGTGTTGTTTTAATTTTGTCATATTTTGCAGTAGAGTATGAAGGAATCTAAGATTATTATAATAACGAAAGTCATTTTGCGATGACGAGATTGGGCGTTAAGTTGTTGACCTTTAGATTGTGCTGCTTTTAACATGTCAAAGGCGTTACTAACACAATAAGGGTTTAACGTATGTTTCATCATCGGACGACGATATCAGGGACGTATCATACACCACAAGCAATACTAGCTGGTCCACTCAAATGCAGTTAGCGACTGCAACTGCTGAAGGGGACAGTTATTGATACCATTCAAGAAAGATTGAATGAGATATTGATTGATTAATGTTTTGCTTTCGTCCTATTGTTAATATTCCACGCCCGTTTTGATTGTTTGCCATTCATTGATTGCCATTAATTGTTTCGTTATTAATTGATTGGATTAATAAGCGATGGTATTGGCTAGTTAGTACTGTTCGCGTGTTGATCCGAGACAATTGAAAATAGACCAAACGAAAGCTGCACGTGTTTCATTGAATCTGACTAACGCAGTTTTGAGGAAGCAATGGATAACCAACTCGCAAATCATACTTTTTCTTGAAGTAGATAACGCCCATTATAGTTTGTGATAACGGCAAGGCGTTTTCGATGAATCAACTTGTTGATCTAGGCTGTGCTGAGTGCTCCCTTGAGCTTGACGGCATACATCATGAACGAATTTGTGTCTTGGACCTGCCATTGGACAGCTACTAACGAGATTGAGAGAGAGATAGAGAGGAAGAGAGAGAGAGAGAGAGTGATGTTAAGTCTCATATCGCATTTGTTAAATTTACTGCTGTTTTTATATTGTGTGGATTTTACTCTAATATCGTCATGTAGCATAAGTTCAAAATAATATAAAACTATATTCCATCGATTCATTGATTTAAACAAGTTATATGTCTCCCTGTTTAGAAACAGAAGTGCTAGAGAAATCACATCGGAGCTATAATGTTTGCCGAATAATAATAATAAATGAATACTGTTAATGGTTTTAGAGCCATGTTCAACACATGTTTCCGTATCAAAGGATACTGTGAGGATGGATTGACCCTATGAAGATTGGATTATTAGACTTCCTCGTATTGCGTTTGACCTGTTTTGTATCTCAATTCTTATGGTACCACAGGTCTGGCGTAAATGATCCAATTATCAAATTTGATTGTATAGAGTGGGGCTGGCGACCTCACCGTCAGATTAATGACTATGTCACCTGTAGGCTGCAATCGATCAGCTCCGCGCCTACGTTCGGTAACGAATATGGCACGCAGCTTTTACCTTTATTCTTATGTAGGTATGAGTGTGTTTAACGTCAAGATTCAGAATCCCGAAGGGCTTCTCTTCAAGACGTCTCAACACAGTCGAGCACTAGCGTCACAAAGATTGGTTTTAAGCTTATTACAGCTTTACTCCACAAAGCGACCGGCAGTCTATTACAGACAGCCGAGTCGGAGTAATACACTTTATTATTCTTTTGTATAATTGTTCTATTGATTTTATATCCTGTGCTTGCATGCAATAATTTATACTTTGATTGTTTAACACGCACTCAAAATCGTCGCACATATGTGTGCACATATGTGTGTATGTGTGCGTGTGCGTGAAAATGTGTGATGTATGTCCGAGTGGGTTATTTACCCCGAGTGGGTTCGAGAAAATTGAGAATTGATCCCACTGACAACTGCACGTGTCGTAAGAGGCGACTAAAGCAGATGCCACAGTGAAGGGTTCAGTGATCTGCGCCATGACTTCTGTGTACTTGACCTTTCGGTCGTTCAAATTTTAAATTAGGAGAGGTCCTGCCACATCGGTTGTGGCATATGGCAGGCTTGGTTACTCTATCCTTCACTGTTCAAGAGCGTTTCTGAGACTTCAGTTAAGAGTGCGCTATATAAAAGCTTCTTGATTCTTGATTATTGATTCTATATGGCTATGCTTTTAATGTTTTTATTATATCGCTAGAATTCAATTTGAAATTATACAATTCCTAACTAGTTATTTGAATTAAAATAGATAAATTAATAATAAGAATTAAATAGATTTATTGTTGTTGTCATATTAAAGTTCTGCACAATTGTAGTGTAATTGTTTATTGCGTGTTATAATAATTATATTTTCATATAAGTTTGACAAAACACCATAGTTTAGAATTTTTCTAGAAGTCTAGTTATTGACTTATTGTGTAATGATTCGAATTTGCATCAAAGGATAGCATCCACGATTGTTTGGCAGCATAGTAAAGTACAAGATTTAACGTCAGTTCGCGACCTAACGACAGTGACGGGTGATCATTGTGATTCGAACCGTGAAACCTATGGAACCGGAGTCGGACGCTTAACCGATGTACAAACTGACTCAGTAGAATTTGATGATTAGGCCATTAATTTTATGTTTTCTGCTTTATAGGTTTAACATGCTGGGTATGATATTAGTAGGCTATGTACATTGTACTTGTATATAATTGAGACTGAGAAACTAATCTTTACTCGCGCTTTTGGTTTAACCTTGAAGCTTAGATTAAAGTGGGATCGGACTTCTTAAATCCATACAATGTCATGGTCCCTCATACTTCCTTTGATGTTAAATACTCGTTCACATTAATATTTCCATTATCACTTCTATGTTAAATGATTGTTCACATTAATATTTCCATTAGGTCTATCACTTTCATGTTAAATAATCTGTCACATTAATATTTCCATTAACACTTTGATGTTAAATCCTCGTTCACATTAATATTTCCATTAACACTTTGATATTAAATCCTCGTTCACATTAATATTTCCATTATCACTTTGATGTTAAATCCTCGTTCACATTAATATTTCCATTAACACTTTGATGATTAATAATTATTTATGGAAATATTAATGTGACCGATTATACGCATTAATAAAATAAATCTTTCCCAGAGTGAAAAACGAGTCATTAGATATCCCAGGCCTACATTGTTGTTCTTTTAAGCCCGGGTTGGGTCTGTAGTCCATCCCCGACAGCACCCCCCCCCCCCCCCCCCCCCGGTGCTGTCGGGGTTGGATTCCAGATTTAGGATGCTTCCTTCCATGATTTCTCGTTATAATTCTTTGTTAAATATAGGCTGTGTAAAATATTAGACCAATTTGGCCCGCCCCAGATAATTTATAAATGCTTAATTGGTTCTAGGCCTAAACTTGTTCATGTATATCGTTTCCATATCTCCATCCCTCCATGCCAAAAATGTTTGAGCCAAGTTTTGAAACAAAAATATGGCATAATATCTGTGTATATGCATTTAGCTGTTCCAGTATTCAGTGTTTCGCAATACATGTATATGTAACTTTGATAGTTTTTAACAATAGAACGATGTAACCAAGTTATACCAATTGTTCTTGCGTCATTCTTGATAATTAATTAATAGGCATCCTTATGAAATAATTGAGAGGCTCCGTGGTCTATTGGCATTACTGCGGCCTCTGAATCATGAGCTCCCGGGTTCAATTCCCAGTTATGCAGACCAAATTTGAGTTTGGTCTTAAGCAAGCTGCTTTACTCTCCATTGCTATGATGGCAACAGTCGGCGTACATTTATCAAGACACACTTTGGCGACTGCAACTAGCTACCCGAATTTGGAAATGAATCCCGGCTATCTCGCCATCTGGCGATATCGATAGCATACACTACTATTATAATTAATTAGTATCATAAAACAACCAACAATAATTAATTAATTGCATCATTAAGCCGAGTTTAGTGTCGCTTAGCCCGATAACGCTATCAGCAACGGCAAAGCCACAGAGCAGAATTTGAACTACGAACTACTAGAACTAAATAGAAAGGTAAAATTTTCTTCCTACATCGTGAAAATTATTTCAAATGATAATAATTAATTATTGTAAACAATTTATCCATTTGCTTAGCAAATTATTATAACTTGGAATTTGATATGGCTCATACCAAATCTCATATACAATCTACTAACTACCCCTACCGAATTTCGGTAAAAAAACACAAATAAAGCTGACGAGTCGCTCATACGGTCATAACCATAATTATACTCCATACCCAGATTTATGAATCTGACCCTACGAGGCGGCAAAGCTGCCTGAAGCCTGAGGGTTAGCCCTGCTCCCATGAGGGAATAGAGGGTGTCAGCACCACAGCTGGCATTCTGGGTGAGCAACAATAACATCGGGTCACTCGTTCTTATATGGCCTATTCATGGGGCAGAAAATCTTCATCTTACATTTTACCAGTAGGAAAGTAAAATGAATCAAGAAGGTTACAAGTTCATAGCAACAATAAATTATTGTCAGCAATAAAATATTTACAATATTTACAATGTCAGTTTTGTGTCCGTTTCATCATCTGACGACTGTATCAGGAGCGTCTCTGATATTACTGTAGCTGGCTCACCTAAACGCATACATAAAAGCACACAATGCAAGAGCCAACATGTAGTATAGGCCTAATCTCTCTCTCTCTCTCTCTCTCTCTCTCGCTCTCTCTCTCTCTATTCAGTTACCATGTCCATTAAGGACGTAGCCGATCATGTCTTTTCAACTTGTCGATCCTTTGTAGCGTGCAGTATGTTTAGCGCAGTATGTCCATCACATTTATATTCTTCGTTTCTTCCTCGGGTATCTGAGTTCGCAGTAGGCCCAATATCGAGATAAAACTAATGTTAGACAGTTTAATGTGGATGAATTCAATTTAGGGCAGTTCTGTGTGTTAGAGCTTTAATACAATAGACTACAATCTTTATACTTTTCAAATACCCTACTGTACATATTTCGTGATAGAAATTTAGGCCTGCTGGTTTGGCTACATGAATTATTTATTGTTTGCTTAAATTTAGTTAAATTGGTAACAAGTATCAGGCTTCTTCTTGGGTTACACCAAGGAACTTTAGACCTCTGTTTTATTTCAAAATCTCTCTTTCTCTCTCTCTCTTTCTCTCTCTCTTTCTTTCTTT
>JAQFZF010003898.1:0-10989 GCA_034695365.1 Enchytraeus norvegicus
TAAGGATGACCTCAGGGACATCGTCGTTGTTGGCAAGGCAAATGCAGCCACTCCGGGTGGCGAAATGGACGTTAACCAGCCAAAATCCAAATCCCTGATACCTACACACAGTGGTCAAAGTGAGCCGGAGCACACCGGAACGCCAGGTGCTCTGACTGGGTGTGTAAAAGTAGCGTTCCGCCTGCAATCTCTATCCACTTTGACCACTGCCTAAACATAATAGTGAACTGGATTGATATCTATTGTCCCACAATAGGTAGGTCCATGCCAACTGATCCTATCAAGCTGTATCATATTATTATCCAACATGGATCATGCAATAGTTGAGGGGCCTTGTTATAGTTAGCCCCTGCACCCATTTTGATACGGATTTGGCTCACCCATTACTTTTGGATACAGAAGGAGAGCACGTAGTGACTGCACTCAGTTAACTTTATCAGCCTAAATTAATGGTATTGTAAACACGGGTCTGGCCTATACTAATGGATATTTGAAAATTTGTAGCCCATGATTTAGAAAGTAGTGCTAAGTGCTAGATATCATCGTGGATGACATGGACTCATTGGACTGATGTGTTAGGCGAGTTTTAACATGAGAATAATTTATTTATAAAACAAAACTTCCGTTACTATGGCAACAATCAGCTATGTTTGTTTGTAAACATCATGGACCTCCAAGAATTTGTCTCAAATCATTAAATACATCCTTGATGATATCCAGCACCTTCTGCGCCTGCGTAGATTTAATGGTATGCTAGTTAATTAGTTTTCTGACATAATTATCTATCCTTCTGCCAAATTGTAAATGTATTATAAGAAAAAAAGATCATCTATTGAAAGCACAGTGTTTATCCGAGGCAGCTATTTCAGAAAAGTCTGCGTATGTCCAGTTTGAGTTTTGGTTGATTGCAATGATTTTACATCAGTAAGTGGGACCTTGTATGATGCTTAATCGGAATTATACTGGACGTGTGCTCAATGTTGTACCCTACGACGATCAGTTTTCTTCCGCTGATTAGTTTACTCTTAAACATTAGCACAGCGCTGTTTGTTTATCTTCCGGTTTGTTTTGAATTGTTTACATTTGTTTTAACTTTATTTTATTTACTTTATTTCTTTGATCTCAGTAGATTCGCCAACACAAATACATGATCTCTTTGTCGATCGATGATTGATTTTCGGATCAGTTTTATTATTCGATTGTAAGTGTACTTCACTTTAAATTATGATAAATTCTGTTAAATCCTACTAATTTTTTTTAAAGCTCGTTTTATAATCCATGTTAATTGCTTGATTGTTTGATTTGCTGATTAGGTAGAGTAATTCAGCACACTTGTGTTTATTGAAATACTCCATCGGTTTACTGGTAATTGGAAACTGCACCGTACTCTTCTTTTGCAGAATTTGTTTGAGTGGTCAAGCTGGTAGTTCAAGTGTTGTTGGAGTTGTCCCTGATGTCGTCGTCAGATGATGAAACGGACGTTAACTTCGCATTGATTGATTGATTGATTTGTAGATTATCTCATTTACTCAAAGTCTAATCAAACATGTCTCAGTCTGTCAGTGAGAATCAGATGACTGATGATGAGATCCACGCAGCACTGCTTCGTTACAACCCGGACTATAAAAAGAGCGGCAAGCTATCTGAGAACGATCGGCTGATAAAACTAAAGCAGTTGCATCACTGCGAAGTCCGTGAAAGAAAAGAGTTGGAGGCAAAGGAGAAGGAAGCAAAGCTGAGAGAAAAAGAGGAATTCAGAAAGGAGAAAGAGGCGCAGCGTGTTCAGAAAGAAGATCAACGTAACAGTACAAAACGCGGTCGTGAATCAGTGAGTTCCTCTCAGAACGGCGCTTCTTTAGTTTCCTCGATGGAGCCGCAGGTGGCTACAAACGGTGCCAGTCCAACTGAAGAAGAATCAGAGCCACCAAAGGAAACCGTGACGAAGAAACGAGGCAGAAAAACTCTCAATGCATCGGAAGTAAGTTCACAATCTTCAGGTGCTGATTCGACTGATAGCCAGAATGATCTGCTGAACAAGGTTGAGCTGCAGGAGGTGAAAGGTACAAGAAGAGGACGTAAATCTGTGAACCCTGTTGCTGAGAAGGTGACATCGGTTGTGAGCGCGGCTAGGGTGACACAGGTGGCTAAAGTGACACAGGCGGCTAAAGTCACCACGGTGCCAAGAGTAGCATCAAGTGCTGTGCCGTCTCTAGATTTGGTGGAAGCCGCTGAGCCGCCACCGGCTAAGAAAGGCAGAGGTCGTAAGAGCGCCCAGCCAGTGCAGGTCGTAGCCTCTCAGCTCTCTCCCATCAAAGAACATGAAGTGAGCAGCACGGTGGCATCGGGCAAGATTGGTACTCTGTCTAATGGTACAAGGGTGTGTGATAAACATATTTGAAAATGTTCAGCTAGGGTGTTTCGGCTTAAATGTTTCAGAGCTCGAGAATGCTACAGCTAGCGTTTCAGCTAGAACGTTTCTACTGGAATGTTTCAGCTTGAACGTTTTATCTACGGTTTATCTAGAACACATCGGCTGGAATGTTTTATAGATCTATAATTCTAAATTTTATCTGCAATTGTAATTGTTTCATATAGAATATTTCTGAATTTGCAACAATAATTCATAAAAATTTATAGTAATAATTAACGTCTTTACATATTATGATGTATCATGCGTGTAATATTTGTAACAATCTCTGATTGCCTCATTGACTTCCATACATGAATACATAATATGGACGATATGGTATACGTATATTACATGAAATATTATTCATGATAAAAAGATGTTGACTTTATTGACCAGTAAAATAGCTTGCTGAAAACTGCAACACAAAGACTGAGTTTTGTATTGAGAAACACTGTGTGCGTTGTATAGGGTGATGTACCAGCGGTTAGCCGGAGCGGTATAGAAGTGAGTGTAGTGAACGTGATGCTGGGACGACCCGCATCTGATCTCAAGCTGTCTATACTGGTGCTTGATAACAAGAACAACTGGACGTCACTGACCGAAGGGTACGTTAATATTATTTTGTTTTTACTCCTATAATCCACACCTAAAATATCTCGATAATTTATTGTCCGTTTCCTCGTGCCAAGGCATTGTCAGGGACGCCTCAAGGTGCTTTTAGCAATGCCCCGGGCAGAATATACAACTAAAATTGTTCAATGTATGACAACAGCAATTGTCTACATTTCCTTATATTCTCTTCGCCCCATTGTAAACTATATCTTCCAAACCTTATCTTTGTCATCAAAACACATTTGTTAGATAGCGCATATACAAGGTTATTAACCTTCTGGAATCCATTTCACCTGTGCCAAGGATGCTTGCTTTGCTGAGCCTATTATTCGTTGACTGACCTAGGATTCTAACCCTTGCCACTTCTATTGAAGTCCACATTTGTTTAATGGTATAGTATAAGCTGTAAATCAGCGTCTATTTAATGTCTGTTTCCGTATCAGAGGACACTGTCATAGACAGACCCGGATCCGAGTACGAATAAAAAGCTGCCAAAAGGTAGTTAGGAACTACATTTAAGTAATGCAAAGCCTTGTGATGTAATTAGAACGATCTGTTATACAACGGTTTGCTCATTATTGAGCATAATACCAGTCTATAAATAGTTAATAATAATAATAATCTTATTGCTATTTTACGCCTTGGCTCTACAGGCGCACTCAGCAGGGAGGGCTGTTCTCAGACCTGGTCTCAGTCTCGTTTTTCAGAGCCGGTCTATACAAGCTACACCTAGACACCAGTTCTTACTTCAAGTCTATGAGCATCACCCCTGTGTTCCCCAGTGTAGAGGTTAGAGTTGTTCCTGTTCTTTTTAAAATCTTCTTTTATGTTTACACATATTAACCACACCTGTTTACAGGGTTTCCTTTTCTTAGTTTCTGTTTTGGTATTTGTTGTAGTCTGCCGTCCCACTGTTTAGTCGTACCGTTGCCGTAAAGAGCGTACCATGCACCATGCACTGATACACGATTAAGCAGCACCGGTGGCATTATATTTTTGCTGTAGTATGTTTGTAGTAGTTTGAACCCAGATCAGATTTTAATAGTCCAAATTCTTCATGGACTAGTTTCACATATTTTGACATGACGTTAATTTTTTTTCCAAACACGTCAACCGTACGTGTTTACGGGGTTTTCTATTTTAGAGGTCTCACTGATTAATTTACGTTTACTTTAATGTTAAATGGAGATCTACAAAACTTTTTATTTTCGTTTTACAGTAAGTTAAAACAAAAATTTTAATTTGATCTCTTTCTCTCTCTCTCTCTCAGTGCACTGCCAAATGGCCGGTCCATGACATAATTGTGGAGCTTTTATGACATATCTTCTTGGAGATAATTTTGATTTCCGAGATGGGTCTCCTTATCCTTCCTCATTGACTGCGTTAGTTGGCTTCTACGAAATACGTGCAGCGTTTGGTTTGTCTATTCTCAAGATTTGCAGAGCCAATACGGCCAAACAAATAAATTTGATTAAATGATGAACAGTGATGTCTATTTGTTATTTGTTTTTGAACAAATTAAAGTATTGATCAGTTTTATTATTTTTATTCATAATTAATATTGATTATTCTAGTACACTCGTAGTGTATTTGTGTGATGTCTCTGATAACGTCGTCATAATATTAGGATGAAATGGACGTTAAAACCATATTGTATTTTTTCTGTTGTAGATTGTGTTTGACATCACCAACACAGCTCAGATGCACAGAATCAGTGTGGACATAGGACCTTATCACTATAGTGCCAGTGTTACTAGTGTGTAGAGAGAGAGAGAGAAAGAGAGAGAGACAGACAATCTAAATAACTGAGCTACTAGCCATTATCCATGCTCAAAGGATTGATATAACTAAGACACTTTGTGATAGAATTATTTCGTGTTCAGTTAGAGCTTGAGTGATTGAAACTATGGAATAGTTAATTAAGTGAATATTTCTAAGTGGAATGAAGAAGAATGGTAGCTGACTAGTTGTATGTTTTCTACCTTGTATGTTTATGTAAAGTTGTAAAGTATAGAGATGCCTTGGCATGAAATACTATATTAAACATTAAATATTAAACATTAGTTGGTGATGGTATTAATTATAATCATTTATTTGAATATGAACTTTTATCTGTCTTTACCTAACATTTTAAAAAGGTTTTAATGAAATAATCTATTTAAAAACCCGTAATTTTATTAACACTGGGAATGAACATTTAATATTGGTATTTTAAAACAAATAATCCGGATATTTTGAATGCAGTTTGCAGCTTTCAGGTGATCTCCATTGAAATGTGTTGCATTCAATACCAGGCTTCGAAGGCTCTGCTCATGGACCCCTCTATTGTAATTAGAGCACTATGCTCTAATTATGATAGAGGGGTCCATGCTTTGCCTTAACTACATCTTAAAGACATCATAATAATAAGAAATGTTTCACGTCGTTGTTGTTGCTCACCCGTGATGCCTGCCTGGTGCTACCATCTTCTATCATTGGTTGCAGGGCTCACCCTTAAGCGTCAAGGTTTAAATCCGTTTCCTCATCCAGGGCTGATGTCAGACGCCAAATGATATGAGGGCTTCTGAGATGGTTTCTTGTTGCATTCCACAGCACTGCATTAGTCAGCTTCACCGACACGTGCAGCTTACGACTGATTTATTCTCGAGCATCCCAGATCCTACTTGGGAAATTACCTACTAGTAAGAGACAATCTAGTTGTAAACTGAACAGTGTGCTTTGTCGGGACTAGCTGTACCAGATCTATCTTAGAGCTGTACCTTAGATCATGAGAGTGTGATATATTGTTTCTGTTTTTATATATTCTATCAGTATCATTATATTATATATGTTACTAACTTAGCGTAGTCGGTAACACACTTGCTCGATAAACAGGATGTCACGGGTTTAAGTCCCAGCCGGATTGGTCTCTGACAGCATCCTTAGATACGGAAACAGACGTTAAAGTTAGCTATAGCCTACAGCTTTATCATGATCAAATGTCTGATTAAACATAGCTTCGCAATAAAGGTTACTGTACTTTGAGTCGTGCTTTGTGTTTGAAATCTGTAATAATTTTCTATTTCATATCCATCCATCCAATGTTCTGCCGGTCAGCAGGTCCAAAGCACCAATATTTACATATTTTGCATTTACTATCTTGCTCATTAACGAGCCTACAACAGGCCAGCCCTCCGTCCCTCGTGAGTTGGTTAATTGGAACCAATTTTAGTATGTAGTAGGCGACAGCTTAAAGAAGAATTTCACTAGTAAATACGGCTCTGGCGTATAATCATAATGGATCGAAGGTGAGGTTGGCGACCTTGCCGCTGCATTAATGATAGTTGAAACGGGATCAGTTCCGCACTTTGGGTCAGTATTGACTCGTTGGTACTTGACCTTTTGAATCTAATATCTAGTAACTACTTACTAGATTAGGTCCAATAATTGACCTACTTAGGCCGAATATATTTGGCCTACGCTATCCAACCGGGATTAGGATAAAAGAGAACCAGGCCAGTATAACTTCCAGACGGCTGCCCTTGAAGACTTGACAATTCAGGTTGAGCGGAAGTTCATGGATGATCCGGAATTGGTGAGGAATGCAATATAGTCTAATAGCCCGCACAGTGGGATTATTCCATAGTGTGCAGAGCCATGGGCGAGGGGATGATCCCCCCCCATATCAGAAGAAAAAATGTGTAAAAATAATCATCGCCAACTTGTGAAATTGTCTACTGCGCATACTTGTCTGACCTTGGCGTTAATTCGTTAAACATACTAAAATTTTCACACTATTATAACTTCCTCAACAGACTGTAATATATGGTACTCCCAATTATAATTATTCTTCCCAGGACTTCTTCATTTTGTAATTTTATTAGCCAAATTGATCGTGTCTATTTGTCTCCAGGGACACACTGCTGAAACGTTTAATTTCCTAATATCCTTGGCGTAATAAAGACGATAATTTGATATATGAATCGTCGTATGCAACAGTGGACCGAGTAACATCAGAAGTGAAGAGTAAAATAGTAGAAATATGGTTAAAATGGTGTTTATTTTAACAATATCTCCGCATTGTTTTCATAATATTTAACATATTGTGTTGGCATTTACTAGATATAATGGTGTTCTACAATACTGGTAAAATTATTATGCCTTCAGGTTATGATTTCGAAAATATTTGAAAGCAAAATAAAATAATTTTGTTTTGTGAGTTGGTCCACTTTTGCATACGGCCGGCCATTCATGTTCATGAATATGTCCCCGTGCACATATGGTATGCTGTATTAAACTAGTGGACAACTTAAAAGGTCATAATTATATGTCATAGTATGTCATATTATTGAGCGTCGTCTTGGAGCTGATCCCTTGTCTAAACGACTTCAGCATATAGGTGTAAATGTGATTGGTCCCGACGGTGGGAGTGTGTTTTGCGTGCTAGAGGATTATAATTAATACAAAGTATTGAAGACGTCACAGGAAATGGTGAATATTCATCAGTCTACCTACGCCTAAGCCGCTTGAAGCAGATCTATAATTGTATTCTCTTTGTTAAGTTCTGATCAATTCTGAAATATCTGTGAATGCGTTGCCTGGCAGCCAGCAGTGACAATAATACGCTGGGGATGGAGTTAATTATTACATGTATAAATATAGTCCCGTTGTGAATCTGAGAAACTTGGCAATAGTTTAATGCAGAGAGATAGAGCGGAATTTAAATCCAAATTTAACGTCCATTTCGCGGCCTAACGGCTACATCACTGACGGGTGAGCCCTGGGAATCGAACCGTGAACCTATGGAACCCGAGTCGAGCGCTCAACCAATGTGCTATCTGCTCAACCTAAATGCCACGTTCACATACAAAAGCTAAAGGCACAAGCTGAGTTTGATGTCAGCTTCATCTCTCGAAAGGGATATCAGTGACGAGCGAGTCTCGGATTCGAACCCGCACATACTGATCCGCAGTCGGAAACCTAACCGATCGTGCCACTGGCACGAAAGCGTTGTCTAGCAGATATTACCCATAGGCCTACTAATCCGGACCAGAGGAAGGAGTTTATTATGACATTTTGTTCCTGTTGGATAGTCGAGACACTTAACCACTTGTACGAGAAGCCGGAAGCAGAGGGTTCGAGTCCCAGCCGGATCTGTCTCTGATAGTGCCCTTGGGTACGGAAGCAGACGTTAAACTTTACTTTGTATTGCTTCTTATACTAGAAATTGAGCCACATAATTATTATATTGAATGTGTATTCCCGCCGTACCTCGGAGAAACGCTAACGTCGAGCTTAACGTCAGTTTCACTCCCTCATGGCTACATCAGTGACGGGTGACCCCTGGGATTCGAACCGTGAACCCATGGAACCCGACAGAGACTCCTTTCATCCTATACCACTATATAAACTCATTCTCCTGCTCATATATAACAATTGAAACTCTGTTATTTCTAATTTAATTATAATTATTTCTGAAATTTGTAATCAATATTTGTTATGACTTAGGCTACTTTAAGTGGACAATTAGGTAATAAGCATTATCACCTATTTAATACTTTATATACTTTTTAAACAAAATAATAAATAAACTTAGGCCTAAATAAATATTACAGTTTCCACAACATCAAATGTAGACCACCGTGGATTCAGACTGACAATACACAATGACTTTAACTCCCGCTACATCCTCAGAACATGACATCTGGAACCAATTGAAAGTCCGGGAGAGTTTGAGTGGTTACACAGACCCCTGGTGAAAGATTCTGAAAATCAATCAATCAATAAATACATAGACAAAAAGTCAGAGTTATGATATACGTATTTTATATATTTTATTTTTCTTGACAAATACATTACATGTATTTGTATTTTATTTCTAATTTGCCGCATTTCATGTAATATATGTATTTTATATTCTTGGATAAATACATGTATTTTACCGTATTTTATTTCTACTTTGCTGTATTTCACATCTATGCAAAAATTCAATCACCAATATTACGCTCGACTAGCCTATCTCCTGGTAACCGGACCGGCACCGTTTAAAATCTCGTTTTCCATTCAGCTCGAGTTTCTACCAACAGTTTTGGGTGAACCGGTTGCTGAAATATGCTGTTGAGACGTCCCTGACATCATCCTTCGATAAGGAGACGGTCATTCAATTTTTATTATTACTACTATTCATAATTTCCCTCCACACAAGTTATCGATCACCGCAATTATTCCAAAATATGGAATTACTAATCTTTTACTTGCGTTAGCACTTCCGGGCAGGTGAAGCTGACAAAAGCGGCATTAAATTCTTGTCATTAGAGTTGTATTGTTGTTAAATGCGACGAGAAAAGGTTTCGTGATAAGAGCTTGAGGGAGAGTTGGCCTCAATGAAGAACAATAGACTATTCAGATTTTATTATAAACACTTCCCGAAGTTGTTTTCTTTTCTTTTCCGTTTCTTAAATTTCGTGACCAAGTAGGATAGCATCGCAATGAGGCTTCTTGTAGGAAAATAACTATCTGAGGAGAGTAATCTGCATTTAGGTAAAAGCATTTTACATAGTGCTTTTGCTTTCTGTTAATAAGTAATCCATGGATAATAGTCCAAGGGACTCATTTGTAGCGAAAAATCGACCATTCGGGTACACATTTCTGACTCCGTGAAATGCAAAATTATTACATATAGGTCTATATATAGTTTATTTGCACCAACTCAATGGTAGCTAGAAATACAGATACAGAAAAATTAATTACATGTAATCTAAGGTAAACATAATCAAACATCGATAGATATAAAAGTAAAAGAAGTAACAAATCATCATTACTGCAATACTCGGTGCTACAATACATTGCTACAATACTAATCATGAATTCGAGAGGAATATACTCTCAAAGCAACTCCATAATGCTACATTTTACTTGATATTTAGAATCCGTAGATTTCAGCAATACTTTAACTGTAAAGTATTGCTTCTATAAAATACTGAATTAAGGCAGTCGGAAGCCCTGACGTCATCATCGTAACCGCAGGTGGAGAGAATGATGGAATATTGTAGAGAGTAGTAAATGAGGCATTAGTGACATGGATCAGTCCTATCCCACAGGTTTATTACAGCAGCCTCAATGCCGTGCAGAGTTCCAATAAAGTAGAACGATTTCTAACACTTTTGTAAATGACAGATTTGCCCCAAGGTGTCAAAGTTCTACTGGCTTGGTCCTAATAGTGTAAGGATAATTAATTAAATACAGTAAGGAATTAACAAGTTTCCATTCCTTGAGGATAATAATAATAATTATTAAACTAGTGAAAAGGCCTTGATAAAAGGCTTTATAAATCACATTTCGCAAATGTGATTTTTTTTTGGTGTACATCCCCCCGCCAACTACCATTCAATAAGGCCTCCGCTCTGCTGCAGCATACCTACAGGCCAGACTTTGATCCAAGCACATGACAATGACTCACACACAGATACTGTCATATGAAGAAGACAATAGACAACCAACCCGAGCATTGTAGTCTCAATCATTATACTGTATCACTGCGTAACGTGTAATGTGTAACGCGTAACGGTTTACGGGAATTATTATATAGGATGGAACGTCTTATTATGTAGCCGGTAAACGTAATTATAGTCATGAATGCGCAGTAGAATGTCAAGGAGAAGGGAGGTCAATAATAGCAGCGCCAATCAATCAGTCAACAGATCAATCAATCAGTTAACAGATCAATCAATCAGTTAACAGCTCACTAAATCAGTCAACAGGTCAGTCAATCAGTCAACAGGCCCCTCAATCAATCAACAGGCCAATCAATCAGTCAACACCTCAATCAATCAGTCAAAGGGACAATCAATAATGGAAAAGAAATCGTAATATAAAATAAAAATGGAATACCAACTACATGTATACTACAGCTACTACAGCTACTACAGCTACTACAGCTACTACAGCTACTACAGCTACTACAGCTACTACAGCTACTACAGCTACTA
>JAQFZF010003899.1:0-10988 GCA_034695365.1 Enchytraeus norvegicus
TTGAAGCGATGGCCTAATTCTGGTCTAATCTCGCGATATTTGGTCTACAATCTTTCAAGTAATGCGCTAAAGAAATATCAATAAAATACTCTGTTACTGTAGCCATCATATGCCTATAGGCATTAAATTAGTACTTAGGCTACACTCCAATAAGGCATCAACATTGTACATGTAGTATTCCCATCCTGAAATTCTTCGCTCATCTAGAACTCCATCTTAATATCTCCTTAATATTCCCGATATACGATCATCCACTGGCAGGTGATCGTTCAGCTTTACCGCTCCAACACTATGGAATTCTTTGCCACAAGATCTTAGATCATGTACAATTGTACAGGTACACAACAACCTTCCAGGGCAAGCTAAAAACCCATTTGTTTCCTCAATAGATCTGTGTAATCAGATCTCTTGCCCTGGTTAATGGACTTTCACTGTATTGGATCTCGCTTTCTCTTCCGTTCATGTATTTACAATTGTGCTCTGGTGGTATAGAACTACATGCAGTTGCATGGTCTGCTTGAGACGTCCCTGACATAGCCTTCGGGTGAGGAACCGGACGTTAAATCCTCATTGTATTGTATTGTATTTGATTTGTGGTAGGACTACTGATTTAGGTACCGGTATGCAGAATTTGTTAGGGAGGCAAATCCCGATTAACAAAAATTATAGTAGATATAGTTAGCTATAAATAGTCACAGCGATTAGGTGTCCGACTCGAGTTCCATCGGTTCACGGTCCGAAACCAGGGCTCACCAGTCACTGATGTAACCGTTAGGCCGCGAAACTGACGTTAAATTCGACTGTAACCTTTAACATAATAAGCCAAATTGAATGACGAGGCGAATCAGCGAGACTATTATAATTTAGTAGAAGTATCTGATGATTGCGAGCGAGTAAGATGCAAATACATTTCGGCTATCTGAGATATAAACTAAAATAAGGTTATATAAGTCAGGTGTTTTACACTACAATGACTATAAATGGTCGTTATACCGGGGCGTTAGATCGATTGTAAATCATTGGGCGCCAATCTTTAGCTCAAGTTCACACGTTGTTCAAGCTCTCTCCGAGTATATGCAGCGATTTAATGTAAGAATAAAATTGTAGACTATTTTAGTTCAGTGGCGTCTACCGATGGGAGGGAGGGGGTGAGGGTGGGAGGTCGATCTTCCTACAAAAAATTGGGGAGGGGGGTTGAGAATCATGGAGGTTTTGAGGGGTTCTGGGGGGGGGGGGGGGACCCCCCCCCCCCCCCCCCGAATCTCCGACTACAATAGGCGCCACTGTTTTAGTCGATGTTTACTCATCGGTCTGTGCAATTGCAGAAGTATTTAGTTGGTTGGATGCTGTGTCTGTAGTTGCACATACCGCTTGGGACGTCCCTGACATCTCCGCCAGGCGAGGAACCGCAATATCACAAGAATACTGTCAGAGACGGACCCGGCTGGGACTCAAAAGTACTTTTAAAATACTTTAAGAAATAAGAAATGATCATTAGATTCATGACAACAGAATGCAGGAAGAAAAGTTGCGATACTTTTATCATAAATATATCACAAGTAGCATTTAGATGTCTTGACTGCAAACACATTATAATATTACATTAGGGCACATTTCTAATTTTATAGATGACGTATCTGACAGTATATTTAGATACAGAAACGACTGTAATTAAACAGTATAAATGCAACGAAAGAACGAATGAATGCCGTATTCCTTATCTATGAATCATGCAAAAGTTAAGATCATTGTAATGCCCTTGCATAGTAGGCCTAACGGTTATTTATTTATTTGAGCACCAAAAGGTTATCGACACCCTGTATAGTTAGGTTATGTGACTGCATATCATACATAGTCAGATGGAAAAATACAAATTTAGAACGCAAATTAATTTAGATTCGTAATAATTTATTTCTTATTTAGATTTATTATTAGTGAGCAAGACAGGGGAATCTTGATGAAATTTACATATCATGTAGAACAATCTTGAGAGTAGATGAGGTTGATGTGCAAATTAATTACGTATATAAATATCAAGTATGTGATGTCAGTTCCTATTAGAGTTCTATTATGTCAGTTGCATTGACTAAGGACAGTGATAGTGATTTGTCAATTCAATATAGGTCTTCTGTGTTTGATAACTCAGATGCTGTATGCATGTTGTGGGAGGGGGGGGGGGGGGTGAGCTTTATTCACATTTCATTTATATGCCCAATATAAAATCATATTTTTAAAAATCTTTTTCTTGCTATTTCTACCAGCAGCCACACTTCTCGACTATAAGCCCAGGCAACTCACTCTGCGTATACGTCCCGTTATCAGATATATACAGAAGTTTTAAATCAGATACTTTTGTGGGGGAGCAGCAGGGCTCACCCGGGAGGGGGCCTGGGCCCCCCACCTGTCGCCCCACGTGACTGGCCCCTATGGCCGTGTGGTAGAGGTACGGGCATTCCCCGCTGCAGTAGTAGACGCTCGCCTTCCTGGGAGAGATGATCCAGTTGTCCCAGCCGAAGTCTCTGAAGTCTATGACGAGGGAGTAGCGGCAGCAGTGGGACTGTTGCACCACCTCGTTACAGTTGCCCGTCTGGGAGTGGGAGCGACGAGATCGAGCCAGACGACTTCCTGGAGCCTGACCGAAGCTGTCAGGGTCTCTGAACTGTAGCTGTAGGTAGGGCTTCTGTAATGACAAATAGAAATAATTTAATTAAAGAAACCAATGATCGATCAATTTGATCGATCGTAGGACAAAGCAGTTTCATCGATAAAAATCACTGACTCAATCAATCAAGCAATCAATCAGTCAATCAATAAAAAACGTGTAGGCTAAAGCTAAGTTTCACGCTGTTTCTGTATCCGAAGATACTATCAGAGACGGATATCAATCAATCATTAAGTCTGTCTATATCGCATGTTTATAGCGTTGCCTGTCGATCAATTGGTCATTAACTCAATCATTCACGAATTACACACTATGATCACTAGGGCGGTTAAAAGTCAACAAAGTAAAAATTGAAATCAGTTGATGACGTTGATCAGAAACCTGCAGAACTGCAATCCAAAATGATCTACCCCTCCCCTGTCAGAAGTTATCAAGTTAGAATACGGCCAGAATTTGTGGTTAGATCAAAACGTCAAAATTTGTTGTATAAGGTCAAAATGTCAAAATATAGTTAAATTTTCCCTTGAAACCACTGATATTGACTTAAATTATCCCAATTGATGAATATTAAGATGTGTTATTCTCCAACTGTTAACATGCTAAATAGCCTAATGTAATTATTAAAATCAGTTAATGATTTTAAAAGCAGCTAATGAAGCTACAAGAAAAGCAGGAAAGAAGAAAAGAGGAAACTTCAAAACTTGGATTAAAGTGGTAAGTGATGATTTAGCTAGCATAGACTCTGAGTTACGCATTGATGGGTATAGGTTAGAACATATGATAAGCGATAGAAACGAGTGGAACGGGAAAATCAAACATGCACTCTGCGCTAAGCTTACCCAAAGCGGAACAGCGCCCAGATAGATAGAAATATAATTCGGCTGTGTTAAAAGAGAGGAAATGATTGCATGACTGAAGAAACACTGAGAATATTCAAGACTTCTGAAGTGGGATCCGAAGGGGGCCGGTGTAGGACCCGACGTGGAGGCCGGGCGGGGGCTGGACGGGATCCCCCTTCGAGGGGCTCGGGGTGGGACTGGGCAGTGTTTGACGTTAAATCTCCAGTGAATCAGTCAGGCAGGAATCTATTGAATTGAACCGATGTCTCCTCCGCCAACCTTGCAGCCGTTTCTCGCTCGACTCAGAATTACTGATGCTATTTTCGATAAATCATGCCTCCTCGAGACAACATTAAATGACGAAATAGCCCGTTACTGTTCCACAAGACTGTCTTGCCGAATATAACGTGCGGATATAGGCTTACGTGTAGCTGAAATGTTAGTTCTAAAAAAGGTGTCATCGATCTCAATTACTAGTAATCCGTAGACCAAATATTATCTACCGAATCTTTCTATGCAATGCTCTGCAGATGGCAGGTCCAAGGGCAAGAATCGCATACACAGTCTCGCTCATTAATAAGCACACCATCAACCAACCCAACAAGTCAATCTTATCTCAACGGTTTTGCATTGGAGCACGAAACATGATGCCGTTGTCTGAAAAAAATTATGGATTCTGAGATAAAACCACAATTCCGTTATCTTCCTCAGTATCTGAACTAGTCGGCTCTAACGAAACATGTACAGTTTTTGATTGAACCCTCAATTTTTAGGGACACTACACTGGAATATATGTAGCAGATCATATATGAGGATAAACAAATACTTTTCTTTATATCTCTGTCGTTCATTTTGAAACGTAAGTCTAATGGCGCTCCTGATTCAAATCTAGATAAGAATCGCGGATATAAATCGGACCGGTATAACGTGCTATTTTTAATAATCATTTTATCGCAATGAAAACGTGCAATACATCATCATGAAAAGTCATAATAGGCTATTTACTATTAAGACTGTTCTCATTGCTTCATGTTTAAAAATGTAACTGCTCATGCATCTTATCTGTTAGAAATTGATTTTCAATAGGCGCATATGCTACTTCAATAACGAACAAATCTGAGGATTACAGAGGAAATCACAAAGTTTACAGCTTTCAGGCACTAACGCGCTACTCATGTCTCGTCAGATTAGATAACGCACTCCCCAGTGATGCAAGATTTCCCCTCCTTCTTTCCATTTTATTTTCCTTCCCTCCTTCATTTCTTTTCTCCTAATTTCCTAATTCTTCCTTCGTTCCTAGAAAGTATATAAAGACAAGAGAAATTTATGTTAGAAAGTCTAAGTTTAATAGATTTGCTAAAATTTGTATTCGATTACATTTGATCATAAAGTTATTATCCTACACAATTCCCCATTTAATATAAAGAAATATCTAAAGATTAAAAAAAATTCAATCAATCATTCAGAAGTTTCTATATATCTGAACTGATAACTAAGTCTCAGTAGCCCTTTTGAGCAGTGAAGGATAGACTAGCCTGGCCTACCAAATGCCACAACCTTGTGGCAGGACCTCTGCAAATCTGGAATTTGAGTGACCAAGGGTCAAGTACACTGAAGTCATAGTGCAGGCCAATCTGCTCTCCACTGCGGCATCTGCTTTAGTCGCCTTTTTTGACAGTTTTCGGTTGGTCTAAATTCTCAAGTTTCTCGGAATCAACAAGGGAAAATGTTGTAAAATGTATAATGTGATGCTACTGTGTTTGTATAATAATAGTCATTAACAAAAAAGATTCATGTTTGAAAATAGTATTCAAATATGTGTTAATAATTATCTAGTGTCAGAGAAGTTAAATTTATATTACATTCTTTTATGCTATTTTAAGTTCTTTGATGCAACGTAACATACGACCTGTGTTTGTCTTGTGCACATATAAATTTGTATTTTTATTTCGGAATTTTGTAGGTGTAACTTGTGGCCTTTATTGCCGTTCATGCGCATCTCCAAGATCTTTGCTTAAAATTGTTTTGTAAATGTGGGTGATAAATGAATAACTTAATGTATAATTATCTTTTGCTTTTTGAAGTATTGAAACGGATATCTCAAAAATTGCATTGAGTCTTTAGGTTAAGTTTAGGTTTGTTAACGAAACAAAACCTAATATCTTGATATGAAACATATTTTTATAATCTCTCTTTTCGATAGCCAACTTAACAGCATAAATCAGTGTTAGAGATTTAAAACAAATGTTACTTTAATTTCTATAATGGTAATACGATGTATTTGATTGTATTAACCGAATTGTAACCAATTTTAGCTACATTGAGATCTAATAAAATTAATGTAACCTCATTATGCTATTTATCTCGGTTTAGCATTGACTTTTTATTTTTAGCCTGATCCCTTCCACACTGTACATGCCATGCCTCCTGCGGTCACCTAGCAAAACACCCACCCTATCTCTCATCAGTATAACTTTTAACTCACTGTTAACACTGACTCTTCTTATCTATTCTCACCCTGATCCCTCCACTCCGGCTATGCCTCCTACAGCTCCACCTAGCGGGACGCCACAGTGCATAGCGCATGTCGGTAAGCTTTCTCTTCCAACAAATTCAAGCGTTGGGAGAAATGTAAATAGCATGCCGGTCGGTTTACAGGCCTATCTCTCGAGCGTTATTGATGTGGCTTCAGCATCCGTTCGGAACGAAGAAGCAGCAGAGTTGGTTATTGAAAACGCTAGAAGATGAAAGAAGGAATATTCGACTTCCGACGGATTTACGCTGTGCAGTTTGTCAAAATTAACTTTTCTCAAGCGAGCATCACTCGTCTCGGCTTACAACAATCGCACTGATACTGTTTAACATAAATTCAATTACAGACTGGTCTTCTTGAGTTACTTGTGAATGGCAGATATAGAACAGGTTTAATTGAGAAAGACATGTTGTTTCGCAGAGAATATTAGTTGATAAAGTGTAAACCGCTTTATGCAATGTCATGTAATAACATTGGGAAACTTTTTTATTATTTAAATTTTCGTATGTATCTACACGCGACAGACGCACATGCTAGTTTCCTTGCTTAGTTGCTGTTTTTTTATCAGTCCATGATTAATCGTACCTTTGTCTTTGTTAGTGCTTCAAGCGTCTAGCGCAGATACACCGTTAGCCTTCCATTTTCCAGGCACCGATACGCATACGTGCCCAAGGGTGCCGGGGATATTTTGTCGACTGAGCTGGGAATCGTTCCCACGCCTCGAGCCATCACTCGTTCCTGATTCAAGCACGCTAACCGCTTCAATAAATTCCCGTCGGCAAGTGTTGCATTTATACCAGCACTTGTTCTAAATTAGCTGAATTCAATCCTAAAGTTAGCTTTACTCAGTAAGCTACAAATACTTATTCTTTCCTATCAACATTAAATGCGAAGTTTTCGCTACCTTTTTACTTTCATTTTTTGTCATATTATTAATACCATGTCTATATTATTAGAGCCATCAAAAGTTAAAGTTTCTGTCATACACAGAACAGAGCGTTAAAAACAGGATCTGATCCCCAACTAAGCTTACAACACACAGGTGACAATTTTCATTTACTAATGGATAGATCGCCACTCTTCAAGATACGCTAGTATACTATTTTATGTCAGATCCTTTTTGGTCATATCATGAGGAATAAAGATATAGAAAGCATAATAAGCGCAGAAATTGAAGGAAAGCGTTGCAAAGGAAGACAAAGAATTACCTATACAAAGAGTCTCAGTGAATGGATGAACGTTGAAGAAGTAGAAATGATTAGATTTTCGGGAGACAGAGATAAAAGGAAAACCATGACCGTCAAAGCTGAGAACCGGCAGGACACCTGAAAGAAGAAGACGTCAGATCTGTGTTTAACTTCTCAACCTTCAGCAGTAGTCACCTACAACCCACTAATGGTTTTTAATTGATCGACTTAAGAAGGGATGGGCAGCTTGATTAACCCCTTTGTACATCCGATTTTGGACTCGGATGTACAACGGATGTACAACTGATTGACACGACCTGGTATCATGTGGTATGGAATCCGGAACCTTCTGCGCAAAATTTTTATACAATCTGGTCAACGCACTAACCAATGAAGGAGACAAACGTCTGATCCATTAGAGAACATTATTTTTGACGTACACCTATATGATAAAAATCTTGGCAGTACTTGAAGACTCAACACGCATAATTTCGTATACTAAATATGCACATACTTCACATTGATATCCACGTCTTAACCGGTATAGCGTCATGTCCTTAACTATTGTAAACTTTTTTGCATGAAACACTTTCTCTCTCGCTCTCTCTCGCTCTCTCGCTTTCTCTCTTTCTCGCTCTCTCGCTTTCTCTCTTTCTCGCTCTCTCGCTTTCTCTCTTTCTCGCTCTCTCGCTTTCTCTCTTTCTCACTGTTATGGTTAAAAAGTAATGTCGTTATCACTAATCCACCCAGCCATTAGGTAATATTCTACTCTCGATGGTTGTACAAGCATATTTGAAAAAGCGGTCGAGCTTTTTAACAGGAAAATGAAGCACAGGAACGTGAGACCATTCTAGAGAGAAATTTAGAAGTAACATCGCAGAGAAAGCTGAGCACCCGAGGCTTCATGGGAGGATAAATGATCTGCATATTGGCGGTCGAACATCGCTCAGTATTAATTTCATCCTTCACTTCAGCGGGTATCTGCCACTACCGCCATTTCATCGAGTAGAGTCGGTCTGCCTATAATACACATTGTATTATTACAGAGATTAAATAAATAGCTTCTTAATTTCTACATGAGAGAGCTTTTTCTCAAAGTGTTACAGAATTATCATGTAGAATTAGCATTTAGCAAACTTAATAATAGACCAGCCGAAAGCTGCAAGTGTTTCGTAGAAGCCGACTAACGCAATCACTGATTAATTAGACCCCTCATAAAGAAATTGTCTCCAATAAAATGTAGCATACAAACTCTACAATTACTACGTTATATGCCATGGACCTACCGTTAGGCAGTACACTGAGAGGGAGAGAGATAATTATAATTATCGGAAACAATTACATTTATTTATACAGTATAACTTAATCAATGCTAATTTCAGATATTAATTAATCCCTGGCTTTAAGCTACACAGTACATTGACTGTCTAAACTACTTGTGTGTGGCCCACCGGTTAATAACATCAACTGCGGATCAAGAGGTGCACAATTCGAATTCCTGGCTCGTTCGTCACTGATGTGGCTTCGGGAGCTGACGTTAAACCCCGTTTGAGTCAATTTGGTTGAGTGTCCATTCGGGTTCCATAGGTTCACGGTTAGAATCCCAGGGCTTCCCTTCTCTGATGTATCCGTTAGGCCGCGAAACTGCTGTTAAATTCAGAGTTAGCCTTTTAGCTTTAGAAAATTTAACAATTGTTTCGGAATTCCTAGTTCGTTATAATTATATTACCTTATACTTAACAACAGTTTGTGACCATTGAGATTTATATGGCAGCGAAGATTATATTAGATGTCTCAACTTAATCATACACTTGGCTGCAGTTGTCTTATCTATCATGCAGCTATTTTAATTTATATTTACTTCACGAGAGCGTGTGCTTGGTTTACTCGCACTGTGTAAACGCGATCCTAATTAAACATTATATTTTAGGTTACCTCACAATTTGTCACCTAACAAACAGATGCTTGGAGTGTGAGGTTTTGATTGGTAGTATAAGATAAGCAGGTATAAGTAAACTTTTAAGTATTTTAGAAATAACATTACAAAATATAAGCCGGCTAGTTCTTGAAGATTTAATTAAAGATCAGGATTAGCGTATTATAATTTCTCAATTGTTTATAGGATTAAGAACTTCAGGAGTTCGGGTTCTCCTGTCATAATAAATGACAAAATGAGTGACAATTAGTGGCTTATTATTATTTATTTGAGCTACAATGTTAGACTTCTATCATTGCAAAGTCAATGTTAAACTTCTCCCAGAATTGCTATAATCGCCTAATCTTATCTGACAGTTTCACACTATCGTTCAGCAGGAAATTATTTGCTTTCTTTCAACGAGGAATGAAATACAAACGCACTTATGTTATTCACCAAGTCGACTCTGCGCAGTTGGCTAACATTGATCGACTATCGTTATCACTGGCGCAATGTTGATTCTACTGAGGCAGGGTTATGTTATAAGAGCTGCGCCATGACTGAATTATGGAAACAAGCTAGCGTAAGCTTTCATTGTCCCTACAGATTTGTTAAGTTTAAAGAAAATCGACCCTTATAGATTTCAGAATGTTAAGTGTTCGTATGACTAATTTTTCAGTTACGAATTTGATAGGATTCGCCGTGTGCAAGACTGGATAAATGAAGCAGACAAAGAGACAAACAACGTCTACGTACCAGATTTTTCCTAAACATATAAGTCATCCATATTTTAAGCTTCGAAAAATCGATACTACAGATACTATCTAAAGCATTCTTTTAACTAATCCTGATGCTCCAAAAATTATAGTGTTTTGCCATTTTAGAACAATAGGCCGTATTATATAGATCTTGCAAACCTCTTATCTCGTTCCATCGTAACTTAAAACTCAGTTGAACATCGACTGAACTTGACAATAGGATCCTACGAAATCTGCCCTCGAGCCATTGCTGTGGCATATTGGTGAACGTGCGTAGACGAGGCACTCAACAATGGTCTTTGTGCTCTGCTGGTCCGTGTAAGAATATTCCTTAAATAGTTCTTTGTGAATCCATAATTATCGCTGCAGGTCGTTGAATCTGAGAGCGCAATCGTCTCATTCTGAGCCTCAACTGTCTATGGACAATTCCGCAATTGATTTACTACAGTGATAATGGTGAGCCGAGCAAATGCCGCAAGCAATGTTAGATGAAATGCTTAACAATTAGGTCTATAATAACGTCAATAACATCTGTGCTCATCTTGCCTAATAGCATCTAGGCTCAATCCTCATGTTTCCGAACTACCAAATGGTGAGATAGTTTGCTGTAGATTAGGCTCAATACTAATAAGCTTTAACAAAAATATACATACATTATGTTGAATTTTTGTCTTGGGTGTGAACATTTAGATTTTGTCGTACCTTTGTAATTTTAAAACAGTTTTACAGAATTTAGAACTTCCAACCATAATAACTAGAGTGAAGAGATGTATAGTGGCGGCACTATTCTGCTAATCATAGGGTTACTATAAACAACCACATTATTGTCAATACATTTTTATTGCATTGGGTATGGATGATGGACTTGAACTTTTTGCATCTCGCTTTCTCTTCGGTTTACGCATCTGCAGGTGGTTTGAAACTGCCTGTAATTGCATATTCCGTTAGAATGTCGCTGACATCGCCTTCGATTGAGAAGCCTGACGTTAAATTCTCATTGATTGATCCATTCATCAAACCAACCTCTCTGATTACTACAGACTATTTGAATATGCTGCTACTTGTAGATTTATCGTATTGATTATGGAGGGGTG
>JAQFZF010003900.1:0-10988 GCA_034695365.1 Enchytraeus norvegicus
CCAAAAATGGTTAAGTTTTTACAAGTTACTTTATATCTTGGACCAATTCTTAAACAATGACATTTCGAAATATTTATTGGCAGATCTAAATGAAAAAATAAAGTACCGCACATATCAAGTAAACTTTGTAAGTCAGATACAGTAATGCTTAACAGAACTCGAACACGCGCAGTTGTCGGTGGGATCAATTCTCAATATTCCTGTAAACAGTGTGGGCTTTTAATGAATCGGAAATTGAATAACTCTGTACACACCTGCATGCAGTCATGCGAGAAATTGAGCATATACTGGACCCATTATAGCATTTGATTATAGGAGGAATTCGACACAATACAGCCATATCTTTTAGAAAAAGACTCGTATCACCAAATATGCATGCAGCGGTTGATAATTATGCGACATAAATAAGTAATATAAATCTGAATTGAGCTGGGAACCGGATATACTCAAAGTGATTTAGGTCTTATTCCAGTTCACTCTCAGCAAATTATTTCCGTTTATGATTTTCTTCATTCCACATTCCATTACGAGCTGAAATGTTAAAATTCTCTTATCGCGCAATATCATATCGCGTTGTAAAATGATTCGATTTTTTGAAATTGTATCCAAATCCAAATTGAGTTACTAAACTTTAAAAGCTGTTGCTCTGACTTAGTGTTGGCAACTTTCGTTTGCAGGCGAAATGTCTGATAATTTTCTTATTTCGCCTGCCTTCAAACTGTTTTGATCACCTCTTTAGATTGATAACACCAAACATAATCAATCCTAATCTTATAGAGCCTACACAATATTTGTAACATTTGAAAAGAACTTAGGCATGTTATCAAGCCATGCATCTAACTTCCGTAGTCCTATAAGCTAATACATAAGTTCAGTGGCGTAGCGACGGGGGCGAGGGGAGCGGCCGCCCCAGGCGGCACTTGTCCTAGGAGAGGCATTTTCGAAAAAAGGGCGGCATTTGTGAAAATAATGAACTATTGCTAGCGGGCAAAAAAAAGATCATCAGTACCCAAAAAAATGTGAGGAAAGATGTAAAAAAAATTTCGCTCCAGGCGGCACTTTTCCTCTCTACGCAACTGTTTAAGTTGACAAAAAACTGATGGTTGCTGATATTTTTTGATATGCCCTAACAGATATCGGTTTAAAATTAGGCTAACATTAACAGTTATACAATCAAATCCCAAAAATTATTTAATTATTTATTACAGCTTGATTCCCTTTTTACCTTCAATCGATCCTTTCAGCTAGTGTTGAAATTATACTTCTGTAACACTATTATTCTTCGATAAGAAATCTGCTTCTATTAACTCTAGAATCCTAAATCCAGCCCACAATTCTATCATCTCCGCAAGGATTCAGTTTCATGAAGCGAGTAATTTACAATTACAGCGGCCTGTCATAGAAAGACAGCACTGTCACCTAGAACCGTTCATCATAGCTCAAGCAAATGCGAGGTTCCTGCGTGACGGTAAGCTTCCTTATTTAAATCTAAAATGTAGGTCTTTACAGGTAAGATTCACGTAATATATAAGGAGCGATTTTAACAATTATATCACTAATTTTTGTTATACTGCTTTCCTGTAGGCCTGAATTAATAAATTTAATTAATTAATTAAGCATCACGTTAAAAGCCTGCCATTTTAAATGATGCCTTGACTAAAGATAAAATTAAGGCTCTCGTTGCCTCTGAGCATCGATTCTTACATGTGCAGTATTCGATTGGTATATATGGCATCTATGCCTATACTTCAGGGACTCAACATTTCTACATAATTTATTTCTAGTATATTAATATACTCAGAATGTGTTCGAGGGTTGGTAAGTACAAGTGCATTACAAACCTTTGCTAATTGGTGCTTTACATGCAAAATGCCTACAAATTACTTACAGGTTGCAGTGACGAAGCTAGGAATTTTTGAGGAGCCACATTTTTACACGCATTTTTATCGATGGGGTGTGCAGATTAAAGCGAAGCTAATCGACGGGGGGGGACAAGGATCCAAAATTGGTAGCCTATTTGAATGGGTCAAATTAGAATAAGTTTCTAATCGAGGAAGGGATCACGGGTGCCTGTGCCCCTCTAGTCGAGGGGGCCATGGCCCCCACCCCCTTAATCAACGCCTGATAGGTTGGACCCAAAGTTGCAATGTTCAGTCGAGTTTGTATAACATTACAACTGTTAATGTTATACAAGAACATATGAGATCTTCGAATATTCAGCTTGTTTAATCAATGTTTGATACCAGAAATTTGATAATACAACTGCAGAAAATGGCTAGTGGTTCATAAGCACCGACTAACTACTATATTGAGCGAGTCCAGTGGAAACCAGCTCAGATTCCATAATTTTTAATTGAAGAAATGTGTCCTTTGAGGTAAGAAAAAGCCGTCTTGTCAACTTGCTGGTCGAATGTTTGTCTACTAGTATTGATAGGATAGATAGTAGACTTGCAAGGAATGAATTGTGAATTAAATGAATGAAGGAATTAAAGGAATATGTGCTCATTATTATTCTTCTTCTTATTATTATTATGTTTATCTTTGGACCTGCAATCTGGCAGTGCACAAGAGAGAGAGAGAGAGAGAGAGACAGAGAGAGAGAGGAGGATGAGAGAGAGAGAAAGAGAGAGACAGATAGAAACAGTGGAAGGGTCAGACAGTAGAGCATACATACAGAGAGTCTTGTTTGTACTATGTAGGATATGCAAACGCACGTACGAATTATGAAGGTAAATCACAAATTCTTGAGCACTGTTTTCATTTATACCTGTACACCTGCTAAGCCGGATACATCGATTTCCATCAAGTGTTTGAACCTAGTTACTGTACTACGCCGATTAATCGATTAGAAATATTATGATATCTGGAGTAACACACATAGGTTACAGTGGCGGCGCCAGGATTTACGGTGAGGGGGCATGGATCATCATTGTCATCATTATATGCATGTGTCGGCCTACTATAACTTAAATTCGATTTGAATACGTAAAACTGTAGTCAATTGTCGCTGTAACACATAAATGTATGATGTATTAATGTATATGTGTGTGTATGGTGCATAGAAGTTTCTGAAGCCCAATAACCTGAAATCTGAGGTCTTAAAATTGAAGTTAATTCTTTTCTCTGTAAAGTCTGAGGCGGCGGGGGCACGACCCCCAGTGCCCATTGGTAGCGACGCTACCGGGTTTACAATGTTATATAGTACAGTGGCTGAATGTTCATCGAATGTGCAATCAATATGCGTAGGTAGCTGCGTAGAAATAATGCATATAACATTGTGATAGAGCTGAAACGTTTCTGTTTTCATTGACGTATAAACTTTGTTCTAAAATACCCAGTATGCCTATATACCTGACAGCATAGTAGGCCATATTTACAGCAGACCAGTTATAAAGTACACAAAAGAAACCTAAATCAAAATGAACTCGGCGATCCATTCCAAATCAATTGATATGAAAAGCTGTTATTGAAAGAAATTATAAATCCGGAAGCTCATACAGGACTTACTTTGGAAATCCATAATCGGTTTACTGAAATCTACATCGGCCCACTCTACGAAAATGTAAGTTCACTAAAATTAACAGCATGAAATCGAAACATTGAAATTCAGTTTCTTGACGACAGGCATAGCAATTTTTGATAGTGACGAGAGACTACAAAAAATACCAAAAACAGAAACTAAGAAAGAAAACCCTGTGGACATGTGCGGTAGCCATGTGTGTAAATAAATGGAAGAAAAATAGAATGTTTCTTAAGAGAGAAATGTATGGACTGTGGTTATTCACTGCACAAGAAATCCTGAGGATAGCTACTGAAATGAATAATGAATCAATCAATAACCCCATAAACCTTGTAGAATGACCCCGTCCTTAACCCATCCAACAATAAATCACTTTGGGAAACTTAAAACTTAGCAAGAAGGATGAATTTAAAGTCAGGCCTCCTGGCCGATTTCAATACTATTGGTTTTAAGTAAACATGCAGCCAAGAGAAGCCATTGCACTGAAGGGATGTACAGAAATTAGACGTCTGAAGAGCGGATTTGAAGTAGATTCGAAAAACACACGTGACTTGTAAAGCGAATAATAAGACAGGCAAGAACGTAATTCGTATATTTACTAAATCAATCAATCAATCAATCAATGAGGATTTAACTTTCGATTCCTCATTCGAAGGCGATGTTAGGGACACAAATAATGAAAAAAAATTCAAGGTAACGAAGCAGGTTTTAATTATTTAAGCAAAAGCTATAACCGAGTTCTAGATGAATTCCGTCACCACTAGGCATCGATAGTGACGGGCAGACCGTAAGTCAACCAGGCTTTATCATGAAACATATATATCTATTTCTACTAAAATTCTATCAACCTAAACAAGCAATTAGGTCCTCTTAATAAATAAACAAATAAAACTTAATCAATCACTTGATAAACTCGGCTAATATTTGTTCTACAGGGTGCTCATCTGACGATAAATATAGATGGGTTCCTATTACTCAGATAATACGGTTAAATTGTCGAGAAAAATGACCTACAGCGTTCATCTGAAAGTATAATTATATTATGATCGACAGGTGAATCCTAACCCATCTAATTCCACATTATCATGGAGGCTTAATCCATCCCTACCACCTAGCTCCACATTATCATAGAGGCTTAATCCATCCCTACCACCTAGCTCCACATTATCATTGAGGTCTAATCCATCCCTACTACCTAGCTCCACATTATCATAGAGGCTTAATCCATCCCTACCACCTAGGTCCACATTATCATAGAGACTTAATCCATCGCTACTACCTAGCTCCACATTATCATAGAGGCTGAATCCATCCCTACCGCCTATCTCCACATTTCCATTTCACTTTTCCGTTTCTCTAGTCCATTTCGCATTTGCATGCGCATTGTTAGCTACTTGGAGTAATAATAAATCTAAATACTGGTTGGCGGTCATTTTCGGAGAATGATGTTGGTTGGGTGCCTGTATGTAAGGAATCTACTGATTGGTTTTGTAAAAAAGTTATAATTTAAATATGCATTCTGATTCGTTTGTGCTTATTATATTAAACACCAAAAATTGTATGATCAGATTGTAGATACATTATGATTTGTTCTCGGTATTGTTTGAGTATTTTATTTGTATATTCATTTATCACCACACACATTTGATTTGACTAAAGTCAGCATTAAAACAAATCAAAGGTGCGACGAACGACAGTAAAGGCCACAACAAAGTGGCACTTACTTACTCCGACTTACCTTAATTAGCCTACTAAAATAATATTTGCATTAGATTAAAACTTAAAGAGTCAGAATATGTTTTTTGATTCTGGTGTTTTAAGAGCGGTATAAGGTTACCACGGGTCTGGCATATATGATCCAATCAAATTCAATTGTATAGAGTGGGGCTGGCGACCTCGCCGTCAGATTAATGACTACGTCACCTGTGTGCTGCAATAGCTCAGAATCGGGATCAGCTCCGCGCCTACGTTCAGTAGCGAATATGGCACACAACCTTTATCTACCGTATAAGGAGATAATTATTCATCTTGTTATGTAACATCCATGAACAGCTAATTGAAATCCTATTATTAGAATCATTAGACAACTGCAATTTTTCTGTTAGCCAGTGATGGGCTACTCTACATCATTGGTCACCTTACGGATATGGTTTGGAATAAAATTATGGAAATTACTTTGTCATCATGCCCTCAATTATGATGAGAATAATCTCGGACCAGAATTCACAGATTTATGTACTCTTTGTTAGCCTATTGTCTGTCTGTGATGATATCATGCTCGCGTTCCAGCCTGTTTGTCGGAACGAGACGGAGTCACAAGCAACGGATGCTTCTAGGGACCGTAAAAGCAGATAAAGGATACGATGGAAAACTATGTCAGAGCCATATCTTACTTGATAACTTACTTGATAACTCAGTTGTTTTACTTTATAACTTTCTCCATATACAATTTATGATATTGCAAGGTACAATGATAGAAGTTCTTTCTCAGGTCTCAATATTTGTAACGAGGACAATAATTATTTAGTGGAATGATTTTGTGGAGAGGTATGCTAATCAATGAGTTTAGGTAGATAAAAGACAGTAAAAATACAGACGGGCAAAATAGAGAGCGAGAGAGAGAGTGATAGACATGCAGCGACAGAGACACAGATAAACAGAGAGAGACAGGATGACAGAGACAGCGAGACAGAGAGACGCAGAGACAGAGACAGAGAGAGAACGAGAGACAGAAAGAGTGAGAAACAGATAGAGGCAGACAGTCACAGGATAGAGTAACAGACACAAACAGACGATATAAAGTCAGATACTAAATTCTATGTTATCCAAATGGAAGTGGGATTGGCTTGAGCGAGCATCACGCGATTTTAATGGTTCTGCATTTTATTTCGTTCATGAAGGTTCCTGAGAAATACAGATTAATACATGGCTAATAGCAGAGCCCTATGGGGTTACATTACGACAGTGCAAGCAGCGACTCTATGATAATGTATAGAAATAGATCAGTAGCCGAGTGACTTGGAGCATTGGTTATACCTCTCGATTTATTATTTATTTATTTATTTATTTCACGTTACCGTATAATAATACATATTCAATAATTCTGTTCAACGAGAAAAAGGACGCAAAGGCCCGAAGGCACTAACATGTGCCCCACAGGAGTAATCGACTTAAACACTCGACATAAAAACAATGCATTAGACTAGCAGGTAGAATAAAAATAAATAAAAATATACATACAATCTAGAAATGATGCGATATCTTACTTTCAGATTTAAATATCAGATACTTGCTAAAATCGATATAAAATAATTGTCGTTTAAAAGCTCTAACACTATCTAGTAAAACCACCGTATCAGGCAGAGAGTTCCAAGGTTCAAATATTCTAGAAGCAAAGAAGTGCTTTCGAGCGTCAATTCGGGAGTATCAACATGTGCTGGGTTCGAAGCTCTGGTTCATCCGCCTCTGGTGGTGCCTTTTTACATTAAATCAGACGTTAAACTTTTCTTTAGTTAACGCTACTTTAGTGGTTATTGATTGGGTAGTGAATGGCTGCTACAGTAAAGACTATTTTCATTGAATATATTTTATTTTAAAGCTAGTAAACAGGTAAGACTGGTAAGTGTTTCCTTATTCAATCAATCAATCAATATATGTTTAACGTCGGTTTCATCATCTGACGACGATATCAGGGAAGTCATTCAGCAAATTATTAAATATTCTTCTTCAAAATAGATATGTCGCGTTGATAAAATATTTTCAAATTTGAATCCATTACTAGCTTGCAGTCTTATTTACAGGTCCCCAGTATTGAACTTTATTCTGTTGTTCATTTTCCACAGTGTTGATAATAATAGAACTTTCTCGGCTATTGGTTAAGTTAAACGCTACAGCGGAGAAGTAATGCAGTTAAATGGCTTTCTCTCAGCAGCTCCTGAATAATTTAAAAATTTCTCCAAGCTGAGATAATCCAACAAACAGTCCCAGGAATAGAAACGTGTGAGACATTTCATTAGTCAAACAAGAGACTGTTTCCGGCTCCAGCACGCGCATACTACATGGAAACAGTTGATAAAAACTAAGTTTAACGTTTGTCCTTATCCAATGACGCTGTCAGAGACGAACAGTAAAATAGTACAAATTTCACTATTTGAACCGATTTGACACATCGGACAATTAATGCGTTTAACTTTAGCACATACATTGGATAGGTCAAAGGTAAATCAACTGTCAATCAATGATAATTTTACGTCCGGTTTCTCACCCGAAGGCGATGTCAGGTACTTAAAGGTATCACCCAGTCCATACTGACTCCTGTAGTGATGAGCTAATCCAGCTTATAAACGCTTTCAGTACATGGGTGACAATTATCATTAATCTAGGGGCTATGTCGCCAACCTCACCAACCTGAACTCTAGCGAAACTTCCTATATCGCCTCATTCTAGCAATCCTGCATGTTATTATGAACTCTAGTAACGTAATTTATAAAAGAAATAAATGCTCTTCAACCTGATTTTCAATATTTGTTTTCAATCTCAGTGTTTCAATATTTGCCGATATTTTAATACATGTTCAATATTTGTAAATCCCTCTAACGCTTCTTTGTCAGAGATGTTATAGACGGAAGGGAGTTAATGCAGAAAATTGCTGCAAACAAATGTGGAAGTAACAGCAAATTTTGATAGCAAGGCTGATTGAATCCGAATAGACTATCAACGAATTCAGAGAGTTGGCCTTTAGATTTATATATCCGCATGATGCGGTAGATGTTTTATTCAAGTTACCAGTTTTGAATAAATTCTGCATTTATATAGTAGGTTTTATCTGCTAATATAATTTCCATCAAAATATAAATTTTACACGTTTAACTTAAGATACGATGCGACTTTGTAAAACATATAAGCTTAGAAATCACATATGTTCCAATCTATACACGTTGTACAGTAGGCTATGTATGAAAGTAGGCCCTATAATTTCACTATATCAAATGAATTGTTAAAGTTTTCTTTAGGCCAATCCCTTTACACAATTTGTCAACGTCTATCTGATTCTTTTTATCGTAAATTCTTTTTTTTATCGGTCGAAGAACCAGCTCAAAGCATCCATTAAGCAATGCAATTTACTTAAAACAAAAGTCTAGTCTTCCTAAAGAGAATTAATCCATTTCCAATTTTCTAGTCGAGAATTCTCAATTTACTCTACCTGGTGAAGCATTACGTATAGATAATTCTTATAATTAATTGAATCTTTGTCCCGATGTCGTCGTCAGATGATGAAACTGACGTAAAATTCGCTTTAATAGTGGTCGAATCTTTTAAGAAGGCGGCTACTTGTTTCTAGACTATAGTCGATAGATGACGAAGCAATGAAAAGCGATAACTTGCCACTCTTTGCTTGTCACTGATAAATAAGTGATAACTTATCTCGAATAACATAATTGTGGAACATGGGTCTGGTTCGGTTCAAGGAAAGTTTTTTTCTTGCGGGTCGGGTTGGCCTCTGGTGAGTCGATTGGAGAGTCGGGTCGTATCAGGTCCACTAAGGTCTATCTATCTATCCAGTGCTCTGCCACGTGGCATTTCCAAGGCAAAAATTCATACACACAATCAACTATCTCGCTCTTTAAAGAGCACACCATCGACCAACCCAATAAGTCCGTCTCATCACAAAGGCTTTGAATTTTCCACACCTAAAATGATGCCTTTGTTCAAGGAAAATATAGGTTTTCGAGGTGGTTTCCATTGACTTCCTCAGTATCTACGTTATTCGGCTCTTACGAAACACGTGCAGTTTTCGGTTGGACTATTCTCAAATATTCCAGACCCAACACGGGAAAGTGACCACTAAAGTGACCCGGGATGAAGTCAGAGCCTCACCCAGATATAGCCAAATTTAACGTCTGTTTCAGCATCACAAGAATGCTGTCATAAACGGACCTGGCTGGTACTCAAATCCGTGGCCTCCTGCTTATCAGGCAAGCGTGCTACCGATTAGGATATCCAACCGGGACTAAATAGTTTAGTTTACTTACATTAAGCATGACAACTACAACTTATTTCAAATAACAAAGTAGGCTAAGATTCCAGCAATGCGTTGTCTGCCTTTCACTTGATAAAATATTTAACTAGAAACTCAGTAATGACGATTCGACAAATAATAACTATAAAATATTGCAATAAAGAAACAAATATTTCTGTAACTTCGCTCTCACTGTAGGTAACTAATTGGGCAGATTGCATTCTTCAGTAAACACTCACACTTGGATTCATTCGCATAGTCAAGAAATCTATACAAGAGCGTGTACACTTTAGCAATTGTATTATGTATATATTTATATATGTACAAAGTTACAAACATAGATAATTTTATATGTGAAGATATAATAATATTATGTGTTAAAGTATGTATATATACGAGTTATTGGTTCAGCTATGTAGTCTATAAACTCTATCTTTGCGTCAATCAATCAATCAATCTCGTCTATGCATCTAGACAATCAGAGACTTGCTAGCTGATTGTCCTAGGTTTAGGACCTTCCCCTAGGATAAATAGATTCCAACCTCCAGTCCATACTGTCTCGATTACAAACGAGCACAGTGTCGAAGAACCGAACGAATTGATACAACACAATATAAATTTAACGTCCGTTTCATCTGCAAGGGACGTCAGCACCAATACTAAGCTTTTATCATCGCAACATCCGAAATGACTCTTACATCGCATATAACTTCAATTTGGAAATAATACGATTCTGTGGTAGCACATAATTATAGGCCCCTAGTTGATATAAAGAGAACTCATTTTCTAAGTTACGTACATAGTCCTTCGCACAAATTAAAAGCTCCTACGCTTCCGACTGACAAATAAAAAATCTAATTTATGATTCGAAATAAGTTAAGGTAATATTATAACTAAACCTACCCAGTATGATCTGACATAAGCAGTGAGCTGTTAGCCAGAAGTCAATGCTGTTAGTCCATTACATGCGAGTCATAATTAAATCCAATGAACTAAACATTATTTCTAATAATTGTATTACAACAGCCCAGCAGAGCGACAGACCACTTACTACCCTAGCTAGTGTTACCTTGTAATACTGATTCAGATATCCTTTCTATACACTGAGCTCTTGACATAATGACAGTGAGTCAGTGCATGCATAGCTCGTGGTAATAAAGCCGCCTGCATTATGTTACACTGCATCTGTTTACTTAGCTCTCTTCCACAACAGCAAGTCCGTCCAAGGGTCACATTTCCGCACACAATCTTTACGGTATCGATCATTAATAGGTATCTCTTTATTCGTAACGAATTCAGGGCAACAGATATAACACTGCAAACAATATTCGAACGTAAACTAAATAAGAGGTGCGCCAATCTTCATATATCGTAATATAGTGCATAAAACAAAATCTAATTCATACACACACTCATACATACACACACACAAAACTTCTTACAATTATT
>JAQFZF010003901.1:0-10988 GCA_034695365.1 Enchytraeus norvegicus
TAAAATACAAGCAGGAATGAAATTAATCTCTTAAAGCTCGACCTCAGTAGAGAGCGGACGGTGAATGACAATGAAATGGTATCAATGTCACTATAATCACCTTGAGACAGAGTAAATGACATAAAGTTTTGTAAATAGTGGGGCGGCCCTACATAGTTACAACCAGTTAATAATTGTCTCGGGTTTTAGCCTCAGGCGGTTAAACTTATTCAGCAGTGCAACATCTGAAGGTCATGACAATAAAAGTTGACCAGACAAGTTACTGCTAATCATATTTATAATCACAAATTTGACGAGATAGGAGGTTTTCAGCGATCTCCATATTCTGAAATATTCTTACAATACGCCCATTCTATAAAATTAAGCGCACCAAGGTTTGAAAAACATGACTTATATTCAAAATCAATTCTATGCAAACTTTATTGCGCAACGAGACAATTGTTAATGGTTATACATATGCTCTATTTAATATATTTATACACGAATAACATCTCATTGTTTTTATTATCTCCTTTTTGCTTTACCTTTTAGGATTAGAGTTGGTGGTTGGATTGGGATTGTGACCAAACAATTTAATATGTAAAAATATATTACAAAGAGAAATTTTGCTAAGGGTATACTCTCTGTTAAGAAGGACATTTCGAGAGTAAAACACCCACAATGACTATGTAATAAATCTAGCAGATCGTATTGCGGACCAAACAAGTTTTACACTACACAGGTACTAAAATAGTAAAACACTCCCTACAAACTGCTTAGCTATACTCCCTATGCTCTCACAGCTCGTACAGTACGGCGCATGAGTAATAAAGCAAATTCACACGCCCATTCAGAAAAATGCTCAAGTGGCTTTTCGTCGTTTCAAGTTAAAGACTTTAAAGTTTGGGTGTGCTGAGTTAAATTATTTTTAAGTGTGTTTAGTAACGGCTACTGGCTGTTTCAGCTAGCTGTGCATTCTTCATTATAAAAATCAAGTGCAAACAAAACTCGCTCTCACGAAGCAGCCAATCACAATCGATAAGTCGAGTCTGAGCAGCCTTGAATGCTTCATGTTAACCTACATCATGAGAGCATAGTGGAGATATAATCGATAATTAAATCAATAATTTCGTCGAGTTTAGAAAGGTAGTCTGACCTATAGATTTAAAGTTGCCGTACCTTGACGTAAGATAGGTTCTTATGGTACAGTAGGAGAGCTTGTTAGATATAACAAGGTTTTCAGGTCAATATCGTTCAATGTACGTCACTAAAACTTAAGTTTCACTTACAACGGGGGATTTTTATGTACGAAAGTTTGTCACATTTAAGTTTGATACATGACACTGATATAGGCCAACGAAAGTTTGTCACATTAAAATTTAAAACATTATTTTAACGCACGAAAGTTTGTCACATTTAAGTGTGACACACTGCACAGGAAAGTCGTGATTGAAAAATGTTTAATTAGTGTTTAGGAGGTGATAGAGATGAATGGCATGAACGCTTAGAAACTACAAACATATCATAACATTGGGGCGAGCTACATGCCAAAGCGACCATCAGAAATGTCTGGCACTCTATCTAGCTGACCACCAGATAGAGTGTCATTTCGATGCACCTCCAATATCCATCATATCCAACGTAATAATTAAGCAATTCACTCAATACAGCACATGCATAAGCAGTGAGCACCTAAAACAAAGATAAGCGTTGGCCTACATACTGTGTGCTGAAAGCGTAGAAACGGGATCAGCTCCGGACAGAGTCAGTATTGGCTCTGTAGTACCTTTACTTTACATACTACATACTGATGATACCTCGAAGCAGAGCAATCGACGTCAGTGTTGTAACAAAACCTTCAATCTCTTACAACTTGCAGGTCAGTTATAATTGGAAATATAAAATGTTTTGTTAGAACCCTCTATGTTTTGCTATATTTAAGTAAATAAGCCAATCCAATTAGGTTTGCAATGCAAAAAAAAAAGGTAAACTTAATACTTAATATTGTGAAATTGGATAAATATCTTTTCTGTATGGCAAACGCTGTACGAGCGTAATAAAATAAATATAATTATGAACTAATTACATTATTACTAACAGATGACTGTAAGTTAGCTTAGGTAATATTTGGCATATCTTTCTCACATAACTTTCATATACATCAGACTCTCAGTTGGTTCCAAAATGACTCATGTCTAGCAGACAGAGTCGATTCACAACTGTTGATAGTAAATGTACAAGCATAGCTTAATTCCTACCGACATTCTCATCGGAAAGCCGATGGGAATTGTTAGCATAGCTCGGACGCCGCCATCAATATTCCCACCTTTATCTTTTCGAAATCCATTGTTAATCAACATTCATTGTGCTATTGCGTAATACGCGCTGTTGTACAAGGTTTTGTCCAACAAGCACGGCGCATTGTTGGCAGCCATGTGAATATAAATGTGAAGGAATATGTCTGGGCATAGCAATTTACATACTGATATCAACAATACAGATTAATGCTTTAAGAAATATGCGTGCTATGTGTTTTTATGATCATCTATCCAGTGCTCTGCAAAATGGCAGGTCCAAGATAGAATTTCAAACACAACGTCTACGTCCTTCTCGCTCATTCATTAGCACATAATCGATCAAAGGTAATTCCCCGTTTTCTTCTTCCGTGGTAGTTATAGTACATAAGCCTACATACTTGTAGTTTTCCGTTCTTGAGTAGGTAAGTGGTGACGTTCTAAACTTAACAAATATAAATTAGAAAATGTAGCGTCTGGAGTTCAAGTGCCCATGGTGACAATGATTGAGTGAAATCTCAGACAGCCATTTAACCGATATGCGTTAATAGAGGCTCAATATAATTTTCAGGTATATTAAATATTAAATCTCCCAAGTTATAAATTTTATTCTATACCTAATTATGCATATCTGGATCAATTTAATAAGGTCGGTAAACGCAAAAAAACACTTTCATTTCCAATGTTTTATGTCGAAATGGTTTTTTTTCATTTAATAACAAATTTAACTGCAAGATTGGTAAATTTTAATAACAATTTTAATTTTAGACACCATCATTATTCTAAAGAAAACTCTTTGTTCCAATCAAAACAAAACCCTTAAAAAACATGTGCAAGCCTGTTAGGACGGATGTTTTTTATTCAGTTACCCATATATAGGGAAACTTTGCTAACTTCCTCAAAAGAACTGGGCCAAGCTCTCCAGTATTGCTCTATATAGGCCTCTAGTGCACTTATTTGCATAACGTGTAATATCCTGTTTACGTAATAAAAAGTCATATGAATTTTTGATTATAGAGATCATGTAAATAAACTGTATTATTTTTATGATCTAAGGACTACGAGAAGTAGAGCAGGGAAAGAATTACTCATTTTACGCTATGAAATATTAAATTACGCTTATGAAATATTTTAAATATTTTACGCTTACAAAATATTAAATTACGAATTCATAAAAATTATTAATTAAATGAATTGGTATAGGCTTACTGATTAATTTATATTCTTATTATAATAATTATAGGAGAGCGCGTCACTTTGCCAGCGAGACACTATGCTAAGCCTTCTAACAGTAGTTGCCGATTTCGTTATCGAATTCGACTAGCCAGTGCGTGTCAGGGTAAATGTAGTGCAGCATCTCTTAACAATGTAGTGTAAAGCAGCTTGCTGAAGAGTGCAACGAAACAATCAGCATCAAATGGAAGAATGAGGCATGACAGTTAAAGACTAGAAGCTGAAGATCCGAATGATAATATAATTCGTGCAATGTTGTCTCCGGCAGACTTGGGAATAGACCAACCGAAAGCTGCACGTGTTTCGTTGAAGCCGACTAACGCAGTAACCGTGGAAGCATAAGGAGATCCATCAGAAAACAATATTATCGTCAAGAAAATATACAATATAATACATCTAACTATCTATTTATATGTCATGGACCTGCCGTCAGGCAGTGCACTGAGAAAGGGAAAGTGATTGCGATAAGTGGCCCATTATTATCTGATATATTATTTGAGCGCAGATGCACTTGGAATTACAATAATTATAGCTGTGATAATTGTTCAAACCACTTGTGCCTAATAACAATGCGTGTTAGTTCTATTTGATTGTCATCCAGTTGTAGTGGTTTCTGGGTCGAGCAGTGACATTTTGGAGAAAGTTCTGGTTTGTGTCATTCCAGTTATAAGGAGTTCGAGAGCTATTATTTTAGCTGCAAGATAGACAACATTTAGCTTCAACTTATGTTCAATGGGCTAGCACTTCATTAGAAAGAAGTCCAGTAATATGAAACAAATATTAACTAAAGAATACAACGGAAAACTAAGATTCATCATGGATATATTCGGTAAACTGTCATAATAATTAGGCTATTCTCATAGAATCATCATAGGTGCGTAACATTTCTGATATGATAAAAGTAGAGTAGACCTATACGTGATGAGATCAACTGAATATAATGACAATACTATAATAATTATAATAATTATGTTCTGACGATAAATAAAATTTGCTGTAAAGCTGTTAATAAAGAAGCTGGGCCATGACAAAATTTGGAGTAGGCCTATAGATAAATACCAGTTACAAAATTTTTGAAGTCTCTGTAATTATAATAATAATAAAGGGTTAACATCAGTTTTCTCATCCAGTGATGTTGTCAGAGACGTTAATATGTGGCCTGTATAAACATTTTATTACTATACGTTAAAGTTGCCACTATTGGACGAGGCTAATTAGTTTAATAAGATAACGAGGGATTCACAGAAATGGAATTAGTGTAACGGATGTGGAAGAAATAGGGCATCCTGTATATGAGGTTGTTAACTGGTATGGAAAAGTTAAATTGGGAGATAATGAAAACGAATCTTATAAATATATCCATCTTAATCCAAGTCCGTGTCCTATGCTTCAAATCAAATCAAAAATCAAATCAAATAACGGTTAGCGTCCGGTTCGTCATCTGGCGACGATATCAGGGACATCTCTGACAGCATACTGATCCACCAGCTGGTCCACCCAAACGAAGCTGGAAAGCATATCATACTGAAAGAGAAAAATTTATCTCACAATCCTTACTGTGTCGCTCATTAATGAGGACACCACAGATCAATTCATAAAATGTAACGAACTAAATTGATTCCTGCATGCAAAGGAAGTACTGTAAAGCAGGTTTCCTGTTTCCATACTCAGCTTCTTCCTTGGTCACCTCTTACAGACACGTGTTGCATTCGGTAAGTATAAAAAAGGCAATACGAATTAAAATAATTGGGATATGGAGTAATTCTTAGAAAGATTTGTCAGAAATTTATTTTACGGGATGTGTTAGCTTAGAGCACGGCTTAGCAGATACAAAATGTGAACGATATTAAATGGAGTTAAAAGGTCAAAACAAATATTTATAATCATTGTCTGAGTCACATGATTTCTAAAAAAAGATCACACAGTTCAACTACTTCTCTCACCATCGTCAACAACTGTTACATTTAATAGAATTGATAAGTTTTGAAAAAGGATATAATTATTATTTATGCTGAACACAATAGGATTCTCTGACTTTCCCAAACAAATCTCTGAATATACGAACAGTAGATATACTGTAGCTATAGATATACTGTAGCTATACTGCAGATATCAAACAAAGTCTCATATCTTTCCAATATAACTTAGAAGTCTTAGTCTTAGGACTCAGTTTCACATATGACTAAAGTTGTCTACTGTTTGCATCTAATTTGTTCTAAACGATTATCAAGAAAACGGAAGTAAAAGATTTGCCTGCAGCAGCAAAGCATTATTATAATATACGAGGCATCTGTTTATTGCTTTGCTGGAAGATATTACATTAATTAGTTTCTTCACTGAAGAATCACGTTCATATCAAATGATATGCAGAATCTGAAACTATTCGAATGTTTATCAGAATTATTAAGTTAAATCATTTAATCAATTATTTAATCACGTAGTCGTAGCACGTACCCCTATCACGTATCCGCCATGGGTTTACGAATATTAAATATGTTACTTTAAGTTAATCTATGCTGTAAAGCTAAGTTTGACGTCATTTCCGTATCCAAGGACACTGTCAGAGACAGAACCGGGTGGGACACGAACTCGTGTCCTCCTGCTTATCAGGCAAGCTTCCTACCGATTCAGCTATCAAAATTAACTTGGAAAACTAATTCTGGAATTCTCACCAATTTCCGAGAACAATTATAGCATATAAAAAATTAAATAAATAATAAATTAAATAGAATTTAGCAGCAATTCTGCCATTAGAACCAACACATCAGGTAGCAGGAATTGGATGAAAAACTAAAAGCTTATTAAATTTTCAACCTCCAAACAAACTAGCCAAACTTTAAATGACATCATCTATCTTATTTGTTAATTAATATGGTTATGAAATATTTACATCGTTTAGTTATCAAATTGGAATGGGTTTTTAGTTTTATAATTGGTTATGGGATTATTGATTGATTTATCGATTTAACTGAAACTTGTGTAACTTGTGGTTTAGGTTGAAGTCGACTGCTTAGGTTGAGGCCGACTGTTTGAGTTGAGTTGACTGAATTTCAGATAAAATAGATACATGATATATTAACATAATCATCGAGAAATGATCATCGAAACCAACATCCAGACAGTTCTGTAATAACATCTCTGCAGATGATTCAATTGGATAATGTAACTGCAGATGATTATGATTAAATAATGTACACAGTGACTATTATACTGATATCATTGTATCGTTCGTTAATAACATCCATTCTCATATGATACAATACACTCTCATTGTTTTGTCTAAAGCAGACAATATCACCCAGTATATTCTATTAGCTTAACCCGATATCTACAGCATAGAACTAGATACCCTTCAGCGTAATAGAAACATGTCAATAGTGCAATCTTACGGAGAAGTCAAAAAATTTAATGCACTTTAGGCTCAGATTCCTGAATCTTCTCTGCATTGAAAACAGGCTTACTGACTCAGGTAACAAACCAGAGAAATGGCTTCGTTCTTATTTTGGTTCGTCTCTGACAGTATCATTCGATACAGAAACAGACGTTAAACTTAACTTTACAGCTTATAGCTTGATATAGATGCGCAGACAATGCCTTGTTTTGAACGTTCATGTAAATGATTTTCCTTGAATAGGCATCGTGTTAGGTGTGTTTAAGGAAAGTCTTATTGATCAATGGTGTACTTATTCATCAACGAGAGCCTGTAGAAATATGCAGATATGAGACTACGCATAGTTCACATAATTTCATTGGAAGTTATGTGTAGTTATTGCTGGTGGTAGAGTTAAGTTATTTCACTTCAGTTGTGTTTTTATGCATTCGCACTACGAATTTCAGTTGTGCATTATACAATAGTATAACGAATAAAGTGATTCATTTATACCAATGATAAATATAATTCAAGCATTAACTGTTATGTACTGTATTCATATAAATATATCATACGTACAGTATTATGAATACGATCTTGAGTTTTGTGAATGTAATATCATATCATTTGTGAATTGTAACAGTCATTGTCTCGGATTTTATGAATTCCAAGCCGTATTTCATAAAAAAAACTCAGTTAACAATTAACAATTGTTAAAATAATCTATAAATTAATTTAATTGTCGACCAAACATAGTATATTATTCGAATTCGTGAACATACCAATGTTTTGTAGAAAATGACTTCTCATTTATCTTCGGAGATTCTCAACCGGAAGTCGAATAAATATAGAATCTCTCTCTCCCTCTCTAGTGCACTGCCAAATGGAAGGTCCAAGGTACATATTCTGAAACACAGTCTGCAATCACGCTCGCTAATGAGCACTCCATCGATCATAATGTTGATCCCATCAAAAAGGCCATGCCTTTACCACACCCAAAATATAACCTTTTTCTTGGGAATACATATTCTGATTTCCGAGGTGGTTTCCCGTTGCCTTCCTCAGTATGAAAAATCACTGACGTCTATGACAGCATATTCCGAAACGTTTACGCAACAATTAGTATTACATGTAGGTTGGATTACGCACAAATTTCAAGAGCTAACGCAGAAATTACGCTTCGGATAGATTTACGATCTCTGTGTTTCCCGATTTGACGTTGATGGAATTGTTAGCCTAAATGTGACGTTGCTTACTCCTAAAGATACAGGCTGCAGGAGGTGGGGTGCTAATCCAGCAAAGCCTTAATTACAATTTGTTTCATATGGTTCCTGGTCCTGTAATAACAGGAGCCTATCTTCCGTTTTTTGGAAGTTCTACCAAGGCAGGATCTCCAAAAGATCTATGATCCCTGGCTTATCTCGTGCTCCAAGGGGTTGTTAAATTCTGGCTCAACATTACATATCAGAATTTATGGAGCAAACCCTGTGAGGCGGCAGAGCTGGCTTAGGCTTAAGGGCGCACCACTCCTAATGAGTAGATAGAGGGCTGCAGCACCATGACTGGGATCTCTGGCGAGCAACAACAACGTAAAGTCCCATAGATCAGAATAGTTGCACATTTTGCACTATAATTGATAGAGTCGATTTAGATAAATGATACTTAATTTTACCAATTTCGGTACTGCGAATTTAATAGCATTCGCCGATTTCCTTTTTATTACTCCGAACATAGAAATCAAACCAGTCTTCTATATCATCCATTATGGTTATAGAAGCGAGGTCAATATTGAACTTATATTGTCAATTGTTAACACTAAAGAACAAAACCACTTTTAACACTTTTTGATATAGCCGATATGTTAGGTAGGAAATTAAGAGTAAGTAAATACGTCTCGACTAAACGTGAGTAATTGTTTCAATTATTATTGACTAGTCTATTAAGCCACACATTGGAGACTTTAGGAGTGCATGAATTGCTGTGTCTGTTTGCACTGTTGTTTTTGCTTGTGTATTGATTGATTGATTGATTGATTGAATGATTATTAGACGCAGACAAGGGCGAATTGCGCTGACATATCTATGGTGAGCCCTGGCGCCTATGATTGATTGGTTGATTGATTGATTGATTGAATGATTGATTGATTGATCAGTAAGTTCTCTACACGTAAACCATTGATGCTATCAATCAACACGACTGCTTGCAAGGACCTGCCTAATCAGATCAACTGCCTAGAGCAAATGCGTCATTGATTGATTGATTGATTGATTGATTGATTGATTTATTTATTTATTTATTAGACTGGCAATTAGAAAATAAATGGACGGCTATTAATTATCAATATTGGTTTATTGGTAGTTTTACTCACTTTTTTGTGCTATTATTTTATGGCCGTGGTCAGCTAGATAGGGCATTCTTGCTCACCCTGATGAAGGTCAGCACATAAGCACTTATTTATTCGTTTATTTCTATGATCACTATTTATCTGCACAGTTAGTAATTGATACTTGTAATCTTGTATTGATGTCACGTTTGATGTTACCACTGTAATAAACATATTATTTCTCTCTAGACGCAAACAAGGACGATAGCGCTTACATATCTGAGGTGAACTCTTTAGCCTATGATTGATTGAATGATTGATTGATTGATTGAATGATTGATTGATTGATTGATCAGACCCTGACAAGGATGATGGTAGCGCTGACATCAGCTGAGCCCTGGCGCCTATGATTGATTTATTGATTGATTGATTGATTAGACCTTGACAAGGATGACGGTAGCGCTGACATATCTAAGGTGAGCCCTGGGGCCTATGCCGCCCACACAGAGACAGTGTTACCCACTCACCCTGCCGCACATGCTGAGAGAATTACACTGGACATGGCAATGCTGCAGCAACAGTACAAGAGACTAAGGCACCGTCAGCAACAGGCCCATATTATATTCGCTGGTACGTGTCAATCAATCAATCAATCAGTCAATAAATTAGTCAAGTAATGAATCAATCACGTAATAAATCAATATATTCCTCTATAGCCATATCAGTAATACATAGACTAAGACACTGTCAGCAACAAGCCCACATTATCTACTCTGGTACGTGACAATCAATCAATCAATCAATCAATCAATCAATCAATAACTCTGGATATGTAGATTTATATAAATTTGTGCTTTTACGAGATTTGCTCTTTGTCGATAAGCTTCCTTCATTCTGGTACTGTCAATGGCAGTAGTTTAGTGGTTAGCGTGGTACGCTCAAGCATGATGAGTCGTGGGTTCAAACTCAGGTCAGACTACAATAATAATACAACGCCACCGGTACTGGTTAATTTGTGTATCTGCGCTTGCTGCATTAGTGCACTCTTTACGGCAAAGATACGATTAACCAATGGCAAGGAAGACTACAATAAATACCCAAAAACAGGAACTAAGAAAGGTAAACATGTAAGCACGTATGTCTGACATGTGTGGAAGTAAAAAAAGATAATAATAAAATTCAACATCTGATCATCAGAACTTAATAATATGTTGTGTTATGGTTATTATCCGATAGGTTTGAGTGTGTTTAACGTCAAGTTTCAGAAGCACAGTGCTTCTTTTCAAGACGGTTCAACACAGTCGGTCTACCGTTTCCAAATTAACTCAGGCTTACTACAGCATCAGCCCGCAGAATACACGGCAAATTAGTACTGACAAGTGGAATTAGACAAAGACATTTTGATACCGCAGTGAGGCATTATACTAATTTACAGAGTTGGATTATTGTGGTGTGGTATAAATGACTGTGTTTCTCTGAAATGGACTACAAGTCATTCTTTTATTGAGACTGACTACTTTAAAGATAGAATGAAATTTTGAAAATGTCATGTTAAGCTGTATAGGTATGTCATGTTTTACTGTGATATGCTATATCGTTTGTCGTAATGTAGAATTTTCATCGCAATTTCGAGATTAATTCAATTGACTTTATTGAAATAGTCAAAAAATAGATTTTGTTTCACTTGTTAACACCCATGAGTACAAACAAACCTTGCAATACCGTTTGAAAGAATAGAACTTTCATCTAATTTCATTTTGTTTATTTAATAACTATGAAAATATCGAGA
>JAQFZF010003902.1:0-10987 GCA_034695365.1 Enchytraeus norvegicus
CAGTATTTGTCTCACCGTCCGACTCTGTGACTCTCTGAATCTGTTTTTCTCTTTCACTTGCTCTTCCTCTCTCTCTCCCCCTCCCTCACTCTCTCTGTCTCTATGTCTCTCTGACTCTCTCTACCTTTCACTCTCTCTGTGAAATAGTATCTCTCGTTTTACAAATTAATATTATTGTTCAAATTCTATACAATTTATTTACAGTTTTAAGTTCAACTGACTGACCTCAGCGACATCAGACGTTTAACCTTTATTGTTATAATAATTATTGGCTATTTTGTATTTCTTATTTTTTTAGACAAGGGAGCTTATCCCCAACTAGCCGTTAAAATACACAGATGAAAGCTTCCATAAACTAGACGGTGAGATCGCCACTCCACAGATCCAATAGAATCATATTCCCCGATCTACTTAAATGTATATATGTTGCTCATTAGGCCATCGAGCACTGTTACTAAACCTTTCAGCTGAAGAACCTGTACTAGTCGCCTATTTCTGTGATATCATCTTCAGATGATGAAACGGACGTTAAACCCAAAGTGTATTGTATTGTATAACAAACGTTCGCGAAAATACCGATGAGTGTATTCTCAAATATCTGAACTCTCAAATATCTGAACTCAAAATACAATCATTTATGCCGGGCATAAAATCGAAACGTAATCCATAATTAATGGATTTAACATCGAAGTTAATTTTAAATCAATTTCTTTTGTTTGCAGTATTAAAAGTTTACATTTAACATCGACATCATGTAAAATTCAGTAATTTGGGATTACACTTCGATTGTAAACCGGGCCTTATAGAATATTAATTATTTTTTGTATCCATCACATAACTAATCGTATCTAAATTTTTTGTATTGTTTTACAGGACTATGCCGTCAGTATGTATTTGCGCCAGAAATGGCGGGACCCCCGCCTCGCCTACCCCCCTTATAACGGCGACCCCAACAGGCAGATCCGGATGGGCGAGACCAAGTGGGAGTCTATCTGGATCCCGGACACTTTCCTCAGGAACGAGAAGGCTGCCACATTCCATCAGGTCACTGTGGAGAATAGGATGCTGAAACTGAGCCATGAGGGAGACCTGTGGTACGTTACCAAGTAAGTGTGAAACAATGTTGGAGACGTCCCTGATGTCGTCGTCCGATAATGAAACGGCTGTTAAAAGTCTGTGGAGAGAATAGAATGGTAAAATTAAGTTACGAGGGGGACCTGTGGTACGTTACCAAGTACATGTAAGTGTGAAACAATGTTGGCAATGTTGGACACGTCCCTTATGTTATCGTCAGATGATGAAAAGGACGTTAAAACAACTGTGGAGAATAGAATGCTAAAATTGAGTTATGAGGGGGATCTGTGGTACGTTACCAAGTAAGTGTTAAATATCCTCACCTAATGGACAAGCACTGTGTTTGACTCTTTCTCTTTCGGTATATGTGCTTTCAGGTTTAGGTGTTCCCCTTTAGCTACGATTTTACCTTCAAAATCAAATATGTTTCAATGGTGGTAGCCTTCCACAGTATCTGCGATAGTTGACTCTTCGCTGACTGTTCGTGAGTTATAGAAAGCACGTTTGGGATTATTAAGCAGTAAGAAACAATAATTGTATACTGGATGTAATCGTTAGATCAGGTAATAGATAGTTAAAGATGAAGAGACATGTAATATAAAAGTTATATCGGTAAGTTTAAGAAAAGTCCTTTTTTATACAAACAGTGTGTAATAAATGCAGGGTGCGAATTACCGTGGGGGTTGGGGGTTCAATTTGGCTTTTTTTGTAGCATTAACCTTAAAGAAGTGTAAGGGTCGAGCGTAAAAATATAAAATTTAGCTTGTTCCTCAAAAAGTTTTGCTCGCTCCGCTCGCAGTATTTTGACGCTCAATGACAAATGTTGCGAGCGGAGCGAGCACACTTTTTTTGACCCCCCCCCAGTTCATTTTTCACAATTCGCACACTGGAAAAATGATTTGTTTTGAAAAACTAAAGGAACCACTCGGTTATGAAGTAAAAATAAATCGTGGATGATAGAATTTTGAGGAAATACCCCAAAAAATATTATTGCAGTAAGAGAGATGAGGATACACAAATGAGTAATAGCTTGACAATGTCAGGAGACTATGCTTGAATGTACCATGATTGCATCCTAGTTTCTATCTTTTAATAGTGAATTTAAGCTACAGGAGAAAATCACCATCATATTTTAGAGTATAATACCATTATTTATAAGCGTTGGAAAATTTAAAGTGTAACCAAACTGAGTTCCGTTATGTGTGCTCCGTTATCTTTATGATGGTTATGATCATTGAAATAATAATATATACACTAGAAGGTTCAAGCAATAGTAATAATCCGTGCTCTCATGGATACATAGTACCAACCAGATGTTGATGTGTGAAATTTAATATATGAATAAAATGACGTCATGAAATCTATAAGCATTATAACATTCATACAGGATAATGGAATTAAGTGTCTAAATAAACAAATGACGTCATTTTTATATATATCATTTTAACATATTGTAAGTTACACACATCAACATCTGGTTGGTACTATGTAGCCATGAGCGTGCAACATATTATTGTTCTAGTGTATATATTTGTATTTCTATGGTTTTGATCTAACTGAAAATTTATGAACCAGTACTACATAAAACCGTAGCACAAAACTTTGAGTTTTAGTTAAGAAGCCTATGGAGCAAAAATAAGTAATAGAAACGCAATTAGCTTTAAATAAATGTAGAGTATTATTTGTAGTTTGATCTTTTACTATAGTTTTATGTATATACGCATTTATTAAAAACATTTTTCTGTATAATTTCAGAATCTCAGCAACCCTATCTTGTCCAATGATGCTTCAGTCCTTTCCAATGGACGTACAAAACTGTCCTATGCTGTTCGAAAGCTGTGAGTACTTTTGTACTTTATTTTTTAAATTATTATTAGACACCAAAAAGGGTTAGACAACCCTTTAAGAATCACTGTTATGAATATAATAGGTACACAGGTTACAATAAATCTATAACTAACAGTAATTTTTGGTGGCTAATTAGCATTGAACAAAATCAATGAGTAAGAAATGTAAAAAAGTTTAAAGCTACTACCAGTTCCCTTAATAAATTTTGTAATTGTTACAATAACTTTCACATAGGCTAATTCTAAAAATATAGTTCAAAATTTAACATCAAAATTAAAGAAATAGTCCGTTGATGTAAGGCTACAAATTAATCATCAGTCCAATAGCCAAACAGTGCGATAGCTCACGAAATTTAAATAATAACAATTACTAAGGAAACAAAACAATAGTGAAATTTTTACGACAAAGCATTTACATATTAATATGACAGATTTATGTTCATATTCAATCAATATCGCTATATTTAATTACAAGTGAGTGGCGCAGATTGAATTTAAAGCTATGTTCAGTTGCAATGGGTTTAATGTCAATTAGAACAGTATTCCAGTATTTTGGACCACAAACTTTTATGCACTTTTCTCTAATAAAGGTCCTATGTAAAGGACTAGCAAAGTCTTTAACATTTCTCAAGCAATATGTATTGGAACTATAATCTATATTCAAAGTCAATAAACATTCAAGAACATTTGGTAATATTTTTTTTTAATATGTACATTAACGTACAATAAGTGAGTACATATACATCAATAAGTTTAAGAATGTTAAGTTTTTTATATAGTGGCTCAGTATGGCTTCGATAGCACTTCATTCTCCATTTAGCGCTACTGTGGCATATTTGCACAGAGCGTCGCTGCTCTCTCTCTCTCTCTCTCTCTCTCTCTCTCTCTTTCTTTCTCTCTGGTGCGGTTTTCATTGTGTCTAAAGTATCAATTTTTCTAGAGTCAAAACTGGAGTAAAATAAAATTTGTTAGTAGGCCTAACTGTAAATTAAGCTGTTGGTCATTAATTTTACATCTACCGATTGTTTAATCGTCTGTTTCACTGATTGATTGATTGATTGATTGATCGATTGATTGATTGATTGATTGATGCTGCTTACAGAATGTGATAGAGTCACTGAGCAATGCAGAGGAGCTCGAGAGCGTCGCTCAGTCGATCAATGCTACAGCGGCGCTAGCTGCTAGTGAGACGAGACTAGTGGAAATGAGTCATCAGATGAGCAAGAGATATAGAGCCTTGGTGGAGGCCAGTCAGGTGAGATAATTATGATAATTATTATAGAGGTTTAACGTCCGTTTCCTTATCTAATAATGATGTCAAGAACGTCCAACAACCAAACGATGGCAGGCAAACGACCTGAAGAGAGAACTGCATTAAAATCTCATTTTTCCGACCAAACACGAGGCACAACCGGTGCATTTGACCTGGTGCGACCTGTGCGCCGCCACTGTCAATGAACTACTATTTCTCTACTCTAACACGTCTATTTTATTTTATTTATTTATTTATTTCACGTTACCGTACAATCATACATATTCAATTATTCCGTTTAACCAGAAACAGGACACAAAGGCCCGAAGGCGCTAACATGTGCCCCGCATGAGTAATCGACTAAAAGCACAACTTTAAAACAATGCATTAGACAAGCAGGTAGAATTTAAAAAAAATATATATACATACAATCTAGAAATGATGCGATATATTGCCATCAGATTTAAAAATCAGATACTTGTTAAAATCGATGTAAAATAATTGTCGTTTAAAAGCTATAACACTATCCAGTAAAACCACATCATCAGATTTTTATATTTTTTATTTTATCATAAAGGTGTCCTGCTCGATGGCCGAAAGGTCCCTCAGGAAATCTTAAAACCACTTAATTGTTTATTTTGATTTACATTTTCTAATAGCATATCGTGATTGTTTGTTCTCTGTTCACTGATGATGTGTAGATGATTGCATTATTGCGGTTTGAAATAAAATAACTAGCCAACTAACTAACTAAGGCAGAGAGTTCCAAGGTTCAAATATTCTAGATGCATAGAAGTGCTATCTAACTCAGTGATGGATAAAATAGTATTCGTCGAATAGTATTTTCTATTTTAAAATAGAAAATGCTTTTTTATTTTCTATTTTAAAATAGTTTTAAAAACTATTTCTATTTCTATCTTCAATTAGTTTTGAAAACTATTTTAAAAACTTTAATATAGTTTTTCAAAATAGTTTTCAAAAGATTTTTTTTTCAACGATATTGATAAAATTAAATGTTGTTTAATTAGACTCTGAATTAATTATAACAAATATGATGAGACTAACATATAGGCCTATACAGATTTTGTTCCAAAGTTATTTGTAATGCTTTTTTGAGTGAAGTAAGCCGTTGCCTTTGTTTATGGAAATTAACCGTAGATAACTGGGAACGATAGACTAATTTTGTCGAACACTATTTTAAGAAACTATTTTCTATTTTAAAACAGTGTTTTATTCGACTATTTGAAAATAGTTTTGAAAACTAATTTATTTAAGTATTTAGAAAATAGTCTTGAAAACTATTTTATTCGACTATTCCGAAAATAGTTTTAAAAACTATTTTCCCATCACTGATCTAACTGTTGTGGGCTATGTGTGTGCGCTGTTTGTGTGTGTTTGTTTGTATGCTTTGTGTGTGTGCTGTTTGTGTGTGCTATGTGTGTGCTTATTGTAACAATCTGCAGCTGTCAAATTGATTTAATAGACGATCATAATAAACTGTATAGTTTTGTCTTGTTACAACTATTGCAGGCTGCACTTGGCCGCAGTGAGCGCAGCCTGTCCCTGCACGAGAGGTTTGATGAGAGCCTCAGCGTGGTCACCTCGTGGCTGAGAGAGGTGAGAGAGAGATTCTCCTCCTGCTCTGTGCTCCTCACCACCAGAGAGGAACTCCTGCAGATGTCTGATAGGCTTCAGGTACGTGTGAGACTCATTTGCACATTTTACAGAATTCTTAGTTAATTCAAGAGAGAGGTGATTAGAGAGAAAGAGTGAGACAGAGTAAGAGTTAGAGAGTCAGAGAGAAAGAGTGAGACAGAGTGAGAGTTAGAGAGCCAGAGAGAAAGAGTGAGACAGAGTGAGACAGAGTGAGAGTTAGAGACTCAGTGAGTACGAGAGAGAGAGTTCTGGGCCTTATATTTTGTTTTGTTCATTGGTTAATTAAGAAAGTTACTTATTGTTGAGACCCTCGAAGATACTTTCATAATAAAGCATTAATAAAGTTTATTTAATAAATAATCAAGTATTATTGTAAAACAGATAAAAAGAATAAAAGAATAACAAATGTTAATTCAAGCATGATTTTTATGAGTTTCTTTAAAACAATAATTAAATTTTTCTAGTTCAAACTATAATGTCAGTTTTAACAAATGTGTGTAAAGATTTTGAGACATATGCACTTTTTACAGCATACCTCGTTAATTCGTAATTTTTGTGACTTTGTTGAAACAAAAATCTGATTCTTCTAGATCGTGAGGCTCTCTTTCAGAATATGTGATCAGTTTTAACCGATTTGATGTATGCAAATTTTTAGTATTCACAATTTTAACTGACAATTACACAATGTGAGTGTGTATGTACTTGTAGAATTCACATGTCATCAATCAGACAATCACAGATTGTTATGATCAAAACACAATGCTCATCACTGAAGACTGTAAACATGAACCTAGAATATACGAAAATTAGATTTAAATGTTATTTATAGACCATATTAAAATTAAAATTAATTTTTTTTTGGAAATTACTTCAATGCTGATATTATTTTAACAAAAATATTTTTATTTTTTATGCCAACTATCTACAGGAGATATCGGGCAGTAAGGAGGAAGGTTACGTCAAACTACTTGAGGCCACCTCGGCCGGTGAGCGGCTGCACCCAACGACCTCTGACGAGGGCCGTGACGTCATACGTCAGCAGTGCCGTACTGTGACGTCACAGTGGAGCTCACTATTCGATGACGTCACGAGGTTTGAGCGTGACGTAGATATAAAGCTGATGACGTGGAGGACTGTGGAGGAGGGGGTGGCGCAGTCTGCGCGGTGGGTGGCTGAGAGAGAGGCGGGGGTGAGAGGGGATCAGCTCCCTTGCAGGACCCTCGAGGAGAAGAAGCTACAGCTACATAATGCTCAGGTACGGCGCCAATAAACGTTAAAATAAATCTCTGTGATGTCCATGACATCGCCTTCGGGTGAGGAACCGGACGTTTAATCCTTATTGCATTTTAGTGTATTGCCGTCAATGTTAATGCTTGAGTTTCAGTTGTAGACTTGAATTGTAGAATACTAAACAACACCAACACTACAGTGGCGGCGCCTAACCAGGTCGCGCAAGGTCAAATGACCTTGTAAGAAATCCTCTGACCTGGTGAATGACCTGGTGACCAGACCTGCCTGATTATTATATGTCATGCCATTACTACATTTTACGACCTGCCTTTAGTTTATAATGACCTGGCAATGACCTGCTAGCGCCGCCACTGTTGCATTATGCAGAGTACAATACAAAACAATGCAATGACGATTTAACATTCGGTTCCTCACCCAGAGGCGATATCAGGGACGTCTCAAGCAAAATATTTATGAAACTTGTATTATTGTTAAATTAATATATTTTATATTTGGTCGCCTTTTTTGTATTATTTTGTAGTGTATTACTGTATTATATCATATCGTATGGTATTGTATTGTATTACAATACCATACGATATGATAAAATACATTGTATTGTATTATTGTATTTTGTCGTATCGTATTGTGTTGTGTTGTATTACAATACCATACGATATGATAAAATACATTGTATTGTATTGTATTGAATGGTATTGTATTGTATGGTATTGTATTACACCCACAGAGTCTACACGATGAGCTACTCTCCTATCAGAAAGTGCTGGACGGTCAGATGACCAAGGCTCTCAACCTCTCGCAAGCTGGTAGAGAAAACATAGGCAAACTACTTGAGCAGCTCAATGAAGAGTTCTCGCAAGTCCTGCAGCTGGCTAAGGTTAGAGCTATGTAAAATAATTATAAGAAGGTGATATGTATCACTTTGTCTCCAAAACCTCTAATTGTGGCAATATTGTCAACATTATTGCTTTATCTGTCTGATTGTATTCTGTGTATGCTGTGAAATTGTAGTAAATGAAATAAATAAAGGAATGACTAATAATGAAAACTATAATCACATGAACTCTATGAACTAGATATAAGAACTGTAAGAGCGGATTAGAAAAGTCAAATTAACATTACAGTTATATTTACATCCATCTTTATTCACCACTTGGGCATAGAAACAATTGGCGCTTACAAAATAGTTAGAGACCAAGACATAAATCGAAAATAAGCAGAAATGTTTCGAAAGCTTCCTTTGCGCACTGGTCTCACAGCCAAACATTTTATTAAGCGAATGTTGTTCAAATATTGATCTGTAGAAATACTAGTAATTGTTCTAATTATAAGCTACTTTCTAGAGAGTAGAGAGACTCAAACTCTATCTGCTTCTAATTTAGGATCTATTTTCGTTGTAGTGTATGTATTGTGTATTTCTAGCCTGCAATATTGTGCGTATGTCACAATAAAGTTGCTAATTAACTACTGTCTATCTATCCATTGCTCTGCCATGTGGCTGGTCCAAGGCAAAAATGCATACACACAATCAACTATCTCGCTCTTTAATGAGCACACCATCGACAAACCCGAAAAAGTCCGTCTCATCACAAAGGCTTTGCCTTTTCCACACCTAAAATGATGCCTTTGTTCTAGGAAATGATAGGTTTCTGAGGTGGTTTTCCATTGTCTTCCTCAGTAACTGCGTTAGTCGGCTCTTGCAAAACCTTCGCAGTTATCGCTTGGACTATTCTCAAATATCCCTGACCCAACACGGGAAAATAAACTGCTATTACTGCTACTAAATGACACAGTGCACAGAGGCGAGAATACCGCGAACAGCATAATAAAAGATCAGGCAGCATTTGAGCTTGTTATAGCACACTCTCCATTTAGGCCTCACGCCTGCCTGAGTGATTGTAACACTATACTTTGATTGATTGATTTGATTTATTGATTTATTGATTTATTGATTATTATGATTTATTGAAGGAGCGAGTAGAGCGCTGTGGATTGATAGTACGGGATCACTCAGACTACTCGAGCAGGGTCCAAGAAACAACGCTGTGGCTGCAGGAGCTTGAGCAGAGGTTTAACATTGGACAGGATCTCAACACTGATTTAGCAGACCTTACAACTAGGCTTGAGAGACTAGAGGTTAGAACTATTATAGGCCTATGTTCATAATTTATATGGTAACAGTTTAACCCCATTTTCCTCGTCCAAGGTTGATGTCAGGAACGTCTCAACACAGATCTAACTAGAGGATAGAAGTTAGAACTTTGAGTTGGTCGCTCAAATTTCGGGCTTGCGGAGGTTTGCCACATCGTGTGTGGCCTATGGCAGGCTGGACTACTTTTTCACTCGCTGTCCCAAAAAGTGCCTCGGAGATACATAGTATATAGAGGCGCTATAGGTTGTGTGCCATATTCGTTACCGAACTTAGGCGCGAAGCTTATTCCGATCCTGAGCGATTGCAGCACACAGGTGACATAGTCATTATCCGACGGTGAGGTCACGAGTCCCACACTATACAGTCCAATTTGATCGCTATAAAATGTCCTTTTTGTATTGTATTGTATTGTATGTCACCTTCATATGATCATATTGATTCCATATGAGACACGGGATGCTCAAAGAATAGACTAACCGGAAGCTCAGTGACTGCGTGTTGAAGCCAACTAACGCAGTCACTGAGAAAGGATGAAAAGACCCACTTCAGAAAACATAATCATCTCAAATATAATATTTAACTCTACAGCGATAGAAATCTAGCTACAGTTATACCTAGTTTTATTTGATTAATTGATTGATGGATTTATAGATTGACTATGGTCAATGCATTGATTGATTGATTGATTGATTGATTGACAGATGTTTGAGGGGACTAAGAAGGAGGGAGAGGAGAGGTTAGCCAGTGTAACGAGTCAGTCAGAGAGAGTGATACCAAACACACACACACAGGGACAGAGCGACATTTACACTGAACTCAAACAACTCAAGACCAAGTTCAACAACTTCGCTAACGATGTCGCTAAGGTAAATGACATAGAACGCTGTAATACATAATGTGGCCTGCCCCTACCTCTAGTACCGGGAATTTTTCCATTGAGTAGCAAATCTTCCGGTCCCTCTTTCCTTATTGCATGATGACAGGTCCGGATTTGACTTGGTGGAGGCCCCTGTGCAGCGCAGTGGTGGGTGCCCATGAACCCTGACATTGACCGACAGAGAAGTATATGCTGATGATCCTAATTCATTAAATTTTACAATCAATGCATACTGTGATACCCAAAATAACAAAGAGTTAAAATACATGTAGTTTCAATAAATTGAAATGTTTCACATTAATGGAGAGATAGTCACAGACTTTTATATTTGATATTTTGTATACTATTTATTTATATTTTGGAACAATTGGTAGGCTTGTGCGTGAAATATGAGCGTAAAATTTACCTTTAAAAAAGTTATCAGTTGCTGGAGGCCCCCAATTTGGTGGAGGCCGGTGTGCAGCTGACCACCCCTAAGTACGGCTCTGCGTGACAACGCAAAGCTATGACACAATATATCACTGGTATGTATGAGTAATTGAGTATATATAGCCTAATATATGCATTGTACGCGTGCATTTACATGTACTAAATATTGTGTCCGCTCTCATGCGTATATTGTGTAAGCGTGTGCAATGTGCATGTTTGTGGTATGTGTGTTTGTGTGTATGTATGTCAGTATAAGAGTGAGTTTTGAGAGTTACCTACAGAAGACTAGAGAGTTCAATGACCTGAACGAGATAAACAAGGTTGAGATATGTGTATGTGTGGATTTATGTGTATGTATGTACAATACATGTATGTGTATGTGTACAATGTACATGTATGCTTGTATGTCAGTATAAGAATGAGTTGAAGAGCTACCTACAGAAGAGCAG
>JAQFZF010003903.1:0-10986 GCA_034695365.1 Enchytraeus norvegicus
TCAGAGAGTAAAATCTCGGATGTACAACGGGCCAACCAAGCCCACCATCCCTTCGTGGGTCGGATAATTGGGAGCAAATAGTACATAGTAGGAGACCACTTCGGAAGATAGCAAAGGTTACCACAGGTCTGGCGTATATGATCCAATTGCCAAAATTGGATTGTATAGAGTGGAGCTGGCGACCACACCGTCGGATTAATGACTATGTCAACTGTGTGCTGAAATCGCTCAGAATCGGGCTCAGCTCCGCGCCTACGTTCGGTAACGAATATGGCACACAACCTATTCCTTAATCTTTACGCAAATACTGGTGAATAACATTTAGACTAATATGGACCTATTAGTCTTACTCCGACAAATCGAGGATCGTGAAGAACGCGAATATTACTACTATTACTGGTTGATGATAACGATGTAAAAATCAACCACCTTTGATTCTCTGACTTTGTCGTCAGATGGTTGAATGGACGGACGGACTCATTTATCAACACACCATAATTATCAGGAAGTGAAAATGGAGTCTTTGATTCGGTTTCCCATTGATTTTCTAATTATCTATTTCAGTTGCATTTTATGATATTCGAAGTTCTCGGCTGGTCTGGTCTCAAGTTACTTGGTTAATGCACAGCTTTGATGGAACTCTAATGCCACTGCCACATTCTTTACTCGGGAGGAATTTGTTTTAAGACAAAGAGAAAAGTTTTACTCTTGTGGGATCATAAATTTAACTTGGATAAAAATTATTAGTTTGAAGTTAACAATGCGTAAATTAAATATGATTGAATGTGTATTTAACAGAGAACGCAAAGAATGCTAACTGGTATCACACTGGCAGAGACTGACCCTGAACGTTTCGCTGCTGTCATTATCGCTCGTCTACAGAAGGTCAAGGACGATCGAGAAAAGTTGGAAAGAGTCCGACAAACCGTCAGACAGCTCGAGGTTCGAATCAATAAATAAATCAATCAATCAATCAATCAATCAGTTTACATATTTATAAATCAATTCTCTACAAAACACCACCTTAGATGGACTAAAGGAGAGGGAACGAATCTTCATCTCGTCTGTTTTTTAAATCGACTTGTATATATTTTAAATGTATCACTTTAATCTTTGCGGTGGGGACACGATAATTTTTTGAACATTTAGTACATAAATGCCAAAGATACACATGACAAATGATGATTGATTGATTGGGGAGACTGCACATACCACTGCTCTTGACTCTTCTTTTCCGTAGCTCAGTAAATCGAAAATAATAAGAATAAATAAAAGAATAAGCGGCAAAAATGGTCAAATGCTTTGAGAGGAAGACAAAGAATTACCTATTCAAGGAGCCTCAGTAATTGTATGGGCATTGAAAAAACAATGATCAGAACTGCAGAAGACACAGATAAATGGCATACCGTGACCTATGCTGGGCAATGTGGGCATGGCAAGTCCTATAGTGCTGTAGCAATACTGTAGTCGTTGATCGATGAAAAGGACATGGGGAACTTCCGACCCATTTCAAACATTGAGTGGCTTTTGTCATGTGAACCATTCTGATGACTACATCAGTCAGCCGCAAACTGTCTTTACAGATTTGTCTTATCAATATTTAATATAATAGATACATTTCTTAAAAGGAGTAATGAAATATTTAACTAGTTAAATTTATATTGATTTAATGTAAGAAGTCTACACTCTCACAAGCAACATGGGCAGAAAACTGTAGAGTAACTTAATCGTATGATAGGACGCTAATCATCTAGTTATGTCGCAGCGTCCTTTATTAAATCTACTACCATTGCTAATTTAATTTATTTGCACATCACAATTTGTTTGTAGATCTGTCTTTTAGTTTACTCTACCTAAGCGGAAAATTATAAAATAGTCACTAATTTCATGCAGTATATTCATTTTATAGTGATTTTTACGAATTTTGCTTTCAATGTGCATATAACTAAAATTACAATATTATTTGATTAAAAATGTAAATGTCTATATAATAGGACCAGGACAGTAATAGGACCAAGAATAAGAACGTTAAATGAAATAATAACGGGTGCATATTTGATTTATATTTTAGATTAGCGACAGGTTTGAAGATAATCTGGAAAAATCTATTTCTGATGCTTATCACTCAAAATCTTTATCAGTTCTCCAAAGCCAACAACAACATCTAAAACAACAATCAGTAGTATCAGAGAATTCTGAAATGAATGTTTCTAGGGAAATATATGCGTCATCAGTTGCAAATACTTCTGCAATAACTTCACAAAGTCTTCTTCAGAATAGTTTTTCAACACCATCAGCAGGTGTCGAAACGGGAGGTGAAATAACATCTATAAACTTTCGCCATAGGTTGATAGATGAATCAAACCCTGAGAGGACTGTTAAAGCATTAAATGAAGGTTTATTAGAAGGCGATAAATTTACAAACGTTCCAAATGAAATGCTCAACTTAAGATTGCCAAGAAGGTTGGAGACGTCGCTGATTAGGGATGATTCGGAAAATGCTGAGAGTATTTTGGAGCAGCATGTGTCTCGTGTTTGGGAAAATGACCCGTCGCAGATGAGCTTTCAGCAAGAGTCATATGATGATGACGATTGTTCGGAAAATTATTCTCTTCACGAAAACGACCGGTATTCTCCAGGTCAAGCCAGTTTTAACCAGTTTCAAAATGATTTCAAGCATCCTGGTAATCAGTTCCAAAGCGGTTATGGTATGGGTTATTTTCACTGTGATAGTTTTAGTAGCCAACAATCAATGCTAGCTCCTTATAGCACCGGACCTATGCCTTCTGCCAATTCATCAGCTGTGATATTACCATTTGCTTCGGCTTCTTCTTCGAGTTTATTCGAGTCAAATTTTGGGGGGAAAGGTCAATCGATGAATGTTCAAGGAAGATTTGCCAGTGGAGCTCATTCCTCTTCTTCTTCCACTTTTGACTCTGGAGTAGTTCATGATGATATTAGGCAGCGTAATTCATCCGGAAGACTTCTCGATTCCGCTGATCTGGAGTATCAGCATAGATTATCCACTGGTTTACAAAATCAGGTTTCATCAGACGATTTAATATCAAAATTTAGTGAATATATGAAGAGTCGTTATTTGGCCGAGGGTGGGATGGGGTTTCAGGAGAAGTACATGGAAGGAAATACTGGGAATCAACAAGTGAATTATCAGCAGCAGCAAAATAGACGTCATCAGCATAGGAATCTACAATCACTCGAATCTGGATTTGGACCTCTGGAAAGTACTCCTCGTGGTAAATCCAGTGGAAGGACTTTTGGAGTTCCTGGAAGGGATTCCATACTGCCTGGAAGGGAATCAATGTTACCTGGAAGGGAAGCAATGTGGAATAATGGGGATGATTCTAGAATGAGGGAATATGATAATAATATTAGAATTCCATCTCAGGTTAGGGTGCCAATGAATTATGAATATAGAGATGGTGCTCATTTACCGATTGATCTGAATAGAAACAGTAGCTCAATGAGTCTTGGACCCCACTCATTTACTGATTCTCATCATCATGGTCGGTATCAGCATCATCAGGGTTTTGAACAAGGTTATAATATTGGAAGTCATCGTGAGGGAGCTGGAGTGCCTGAGTCTGTTAGGGAAAGGTAGGTTTTATTACATTTAGGATATGCCGTGCTTTAGTTTAAATCGTATTGATATTAAATCATTATAAGGATCTTTAGATATAAAAATGATGCATAGCTGCTCATTAAAATGCTTCAAATGCACATTCTTGTTGGCCTTCGATATTTCATTATCATAACAAAATTTTCTTATGAATGGTGTTCCTCAGGGAAAAAATGCTTATGCGCTTCCTTAAAATACTGCCAAATATATTACCGATAGATCCACCACTGATCTAACTTGCATTTAAAAAACTGTTGTTTTGTGTTGTTTCTTGTTTTACGCCAAAGATTAAATGATTTAAAGTTAGCGGTTGAATGAGTTAAGTAAATGATTGAATGATTTAAGTTAATGATTGATTGATTTAAAGTTAACGATTGAACGATTTAAGTTAATGACTGAATGATTTAAGTTAGTGATTGACTGATTTAAGTTAACGATTAAGTGATTTCAGTTAATGATTGAATGATTTCAGTTAATGATTGAATGATTTATGATTGAATGATTTAAGTTAATGATTGAATGATTAATCTATGTCACAGGATTGGTCAGGTACAGTCGTCATCCTCCGATGATCACTTGTCTGATCGTTTATCCTCAATCCACGGATCTCAAGGATCACAAGAATCACAGAGTTCACGGGGTTTTATCCACGGACCACACGAATCACAGGTTTCACGGGGTTTTATACACGGATCTCAAGGACCACACGAATCTCAAGCTTCACGAGGTTTTACCCATGGATCTCAAGAATCACAAACTTCTCGAAGCTCACATTCACGTGCACATCAGTATTCAACTCTAGCTACTTCTGGTTCGAATCTTCAACAGCGAAGGTAAAACATCTGAAAATGAGCCATGTTATTGAATGAATTAACGTGCAGCAGTTGTTTAACATCTATTTCTTCATTGCATAGCCTTCATTATTTTGGATGAATTATGTTCGTCAAATAAGATGAATTAATTAAATATTCATGACCCGGCATCTTGATTAATAAAACATTACAGACTTGATTGTGTAATTTGTTACAGCTGGATTTCTTCTGTATTAGAGACTAAAACTATAAATGACTGCATATATAATAAATTATATTAATAATAATTTGATGCTGTGCAGAATCAATGTCTAGGACTATTATTATAATTTACTATATTCTAGATAGTGTTGTACTGGTATATACTTGTTTGGTAGTTTCAACTTGCTTTCAGTGATTAGCACTGTGCAATTATATTGTATAAAATGATTTTATTATATTGTTTTACAGAACAACCATTGGTATTCCCAGTGGTGACTCGGCAATGACTCACTCGCAGACAAATTTACGTCACGACATGAGTCATTCAGTTCATCCAAGCCACGCTCAGATGACGTCATCAACGTCGTCTAGGAGATTACCACCGACCAGTGCAAGTCTGCAGAATCTGGTGTAAGTTAAGCGTATATATCTATAGATTGTTTTGTTGCTTGCCCCCACCCCCGTTTGATCGGTCTAAAAGAGTAGCGTATCTTCCAAGGACTCAAACAAAGGTCCAGGGTTGGCCACAGGTGTAGACCAGCTCTGCGTTCCATTTCTGCACATATTCTAAATATTATTTCGTATTATGATTCTTCCAATGGCTAGAATAATTAGTAATTAGTATGTTCAATGTATAACAATTTTTAATTTATAAGTTACATGTATGAATATTGATAACAGTTAAGTTAATGACAATGCTTATTGATGCTGGGGCAAATGTTGACATAGTCGATGAAAAAGGTTTTATTTAAAATATAATAATAAGTACAAAACTAAAATGACTAAGTGACCTAACTCAAAGTCTGAATCCCTCTCACTCACTCTCTCTCTCACTCACTCTCTCTCTCTCTCTCTTTCTTCTATCTCTCTCTCTAACTTTATATGTCTCACTGATTGGCTCTGTAACTCTCTGAATCTGTTAAGTTAATTATTTTGAATTTAAGCAATCCTATTTACTTTTTTCGCTATTGAAAAATGTCTAAATATAAACATTGCAGTAAGCTTACAAGTAAATTATTTATAAAGTTTAATAAGTGAGATTACTTTATTATTGTCTATATTTCTTATATTTGTTTATGACCGACCGCCTATGTCTATATAATTGCTCTTGAATGACAGTAAACTTGCTCAACACCACCATGGATGACCATTGCACTACAATATGTATTTTATGTTTTATTCTATTGTATTTTTGGCGAAGGCGACATCCCTGACATCGCCTTCGGATGATAAAGCGGACGTTAAATCCTCATTGAATGATTGTGTTTGCAGGATGTTGGAGGGTAGGAGGCAGGCGAACCATCAGGTTGGTAACCTGGACAACAGTGAGGTGACGGTGGTGGGCTACAAGTTCTGTGATGAGGAGATCCCTTACAGGACAACAGTATCCGGGTCAAGGATCACTCTGGGACAGTTCAAACTGCTCATCACACGCAGAGGAAACTTTAGGTTTGTACAAAACAATTATGGATTCCTTACTTTACGGAGGCATGATTCGTAATGTTCACAATTTTCGAGATAAACTTCAAGATTTTGTGAGAATTAATGAAAACAATTATAGTGAACATAGGTATTGATGATGCACAGATTCCCAGATTTTTTGGTTTTTCACTGTTCAATAAAAAATCTACAAACTTGGCAGATAGGCTCTGCCTTCATTGTTCTTGTTGTAGCTATATTGAAGACAGAATGCTAATTTCTGTGTCAGTTGTAGTTAATGCATTATTAGGCTTACAAAAAATGAACAGTTACTACATTATATGTTTAAATAAAAATAAATCGCTGTTGAGATAAACAAAATAACTGATGGTTGACATAACTTTCAACAGATTTGTCAAATAAATCTGTGACTATCGTTACTGCACATAAGTATAACACTGAACATTAAAGATAAATAATTATTCTAGTCTTTTCCAGCTTTCTTTACCATATCCTTGTATAAATGAATACAAACAATTAGTTGCTGCTGGTCATGCCTGTTCTTATTTTCTCCTGACACATCGGCTACATGTATCTATAATTATTTATATTTTAATACTAATAGCTAGGATATTTTTTGTATGAATGAAAATGTATGAATTGCATTATACACTATTGTTATTTTGTTTTTTAACAGGTACTTTTTCAAGAAGGCCTGTGACGAGTTCGAGTCAGGTGTGGTGCAAGAAGAAGTTTTCTGTGATGGTGACTTCGTCCCACTGTATGAAGGAAAAATATTCTGCAAGATTGAAAAACGTCAATAATTTTTAATATTTGCATTTATTATAATTAGGCTGTAACAGTTACTAAGAAAATAATTGCATATTTATATTACTCTCTGATAAAATATTGTCTTTACAAGATATTGAGTATCATCTGGTCATATTGCTCAGTATTGAATTGGCATTTAATATTCATAATAACAACGAGTGTAATGGTAGCCTACATCTAGTAAAATTAATCTGCTTAGCGTTCTCTCTGATATAATATCATCTATCTCTCAGCGCACTTTTTGGCGGTAGGCCCATATATTATGCCATATTTTCTTGGAGATAATTTTGTTTTCTGAGGGGCTCCTTAACCAGTGACTGGTTTAGTCGGCTTCTACTAAAAACGTTCATCTTTTAGTTGGTCAATTCTAATGTTTGCGTAATCCATCACGACTAGATTATATGATATGATATTATAATTGCTCTGATGAATATCTTATTTTTAGGTAGTAGGCCAAATTCCTCACCATGTTAATTAACATTTTTATAGTGCATGAAATATTTATTTGCGTCTTAAATTAAAATCTTTCGAATCGTTGTCTAATGTTTGAAGTTAATAATTTATCCATTGGCCTACAGAGACTCTTTCAAGTTACTCTAATAAGGAAGCTTGATTATAAAATCAATAATGTTTTCTCACAATAATTCTACCTCTTTGGCATTTCATTTATATGCCGGTTTGTTAATAATATATGATATTGATTAAGGCACTCACATAGGTCAATCGGTGGATGGTGAACTAACATTTCAGAAATTTTATAGCATTATTAATTTATAGTGTTCATGACTTCATATTGATTATTGTGTTTGAATTTCTTTTATTATAATTATTGGTCGAAGATATTGACGTTTTCTTTCGATGTAATTTGTCTGCAATTGCAATGAAAACGAATGTTAAATTCATAGTTGACCTACTATGATTATATACTTTTTAAAGCTCATCGTATTATACTCATATAAACTGGTTTTCATATCTGTTAATGTCTCCATAATGTTACAGTTCTATGCATTACAAAACCATGGTTGTTCCATATTTATTCCAGATATTTTAATGAAGTAAAAGATATGAGAATTACTATGGAAATTTTTATGATGTGTTTGTATATATTGCTGCCTATATTTACGTGGCTATTACTGTCTTGCTCAACTATGGTGCGCTCTAATATTCTCGTTTCTTGTATTATGTTCATATAGTCCCTGATGCCGTCGTCAGACGTTGAAACGGACGTTAAATCCTCATTGATTGATTGGTTGAATAAATCCTTATTGTATTGTATAGTGTCTAGGTTTAAAGTTGTTGCCTGATTTATGTATTGATACCGTGATAAATAAACGATACACATTCAAGGATAGTTATTGTGTTCACTATTTTAATATTAATATATTACACACTATTTTTGACGTATATTATAATACATCTACTCATCAGTAAAACATTTTATAATGACTCCCAGTATTTTAGAGCAAGTTCTGCCAAGATTAAGGTGGTTGGATTAGGTTGTAGCTTTAGCAGAGAAGAGGTTAATAGTTGACGTTCCTGACATCATCCCTGCTGAGGAAACGGACGTTGAGCCTTTACTATTATTATTAGTAGTAGTATTATTATTACTGTTGGATATTTCTGACCGATGAGTGTTGACAGAGGAAAGTATGGATCTTTTATGAACACAACCTGCAGAGGTCGAGTTGTGACTTGAAAGCTCCAGATAATCTTCCTGATTTCAGCACCAGTTAAACTCAAACTAGTTGATGTCGGAGTTGACCCTGCTTGCAGCAGAGAGTTGTTCCAAGGAGTACCTCAGGTAACCAACAAGAGCTGACAGAGCCACTGCTGTCCTGTGTGAACCACATCCATCACTCAGCACTTTCTCCTCTCTTCTCACTCTCTCACTCCTCACTTCACTCGGAACTTTCTCCTCTCTTCGCACTCTCTCACTCCTCACTTTATCGGGTTCACTTGACTGCATCTCTGCTTCTCTCTGCTTGTAGGCTGCTATAATGTCACCTGAACAAAGAAATAAGCTACACGTATATTATTTCATGTTTTATTTGATTCTAATATTATTTATTTACACCAACTCCTGGTAACAATAATGTATACGAAATAAGTAACATGAGGCACATTCAAATAAGCGCAATCTTGCTCGCATTATGCGCGACTGCGCATACATACTATTCCACGCCACACACAAATTCACATATAACAATGGATTTACACACATAAATTTTATTACTTCATACATAATAATTATGCATTCATTAGAAATACATTTTATTCTAGGTTAGATTTTAATTATTTCAATTGAAAATTATCAGGTTTTATTTTATTTTCAGATTAATACACATTTTAATTACGGTAACTTAATTTTAGCTGATTCAATTAAAACACCGAAAAGAATAGCTTTATAAGATTAAATAACTGACCATATTCAGTTTTCATCATCCAACATCCCAGGCTACGATGCTGCCATTCCAGAATTTGTTGAAGCCAAGATATTCTGAAGAATTGACTGTACCCAAGCATTCCACACAAACCAGCTGCCAATCAATCAATCAATCAATGCGAATATAACGTCCGTTTCATCATCTGGCGATGATATATAAGACGTCTGCAACAACATACCTGAATTTCCTCCAATCAAATAGGACTAGCAACACCAATGCTAAAAGCAGTTTCAGATTACCAGTAGCCTAAATCAATGAAATTGGTCTTGATTAAACCAATTTTTGCTATTATTACTATTCGTGTATTCGACAGATGACAGGACGCACCTGTTTACAAAGTTTGCTTGTCTTAGTTTCTATTTTATTTTGTTTTCTCGTTTTTTCTCTCCATGATTCATCGTACCTTAACTTTTTGTTGAGCGCACATGGAAGCTAGCGCAGATACACGACGAACCTACCGGCACCGATTACGCACCCGTGCCAAAAGTGCTGGGGTAATTTGCTGACTGACGTGGGATTTGATCTTGCGTCTCTTGAATTCCATCACTTACATCAGAGCGAAAGTTAACATCCTTGCGCTCGGTGCCATTACCCCATCGGCGATTGAGGACAAATTGCAAAACAATGAAAGTGTGGACAAAATCGAATATGAACTTATGAAGTGGCAAAGTGTTCCACACGGTCGCTATGATAAATGAGTCAATATTTTTACTATCAAGAAATCAATTAAAACTTTTATATTGCGTACTAGTCAACTCCTTCTGTCTGGGTACCACACTCCGATGTTCGAGTTCTGCTCGCCCCGTCTCGCTATGGTGCTTTTGAGCGATGCAATTGATTCAAATTTAGATTTATTTTTATGTAATAAAGAGAAGAAATTATAATTTTATTTATTTCTTATTTATTTACTTGTTTACATCAGATCTCTAGGATCAATACAAAATGTATACAGACAATGGCAAACAATGGAAAACAATACACAGATAGCATTATAGACTTAACTAACACTATAGAGACATAAATTATTTAGCCAATTCTAACTAAATACACTCTAGTTTGCATAAATATTCAAGTATACTGTTAAAACGTGTACTTTTAACTTCTGTAACTTTTAACTTCAATGTAGTCTCTCCATAAATTTAAAATTAGTATTAAAAATAATTGTGTTCATTGTAAGCATACCCAACTGGAGAAGCATAGGTCTACTCGTTACGCTACTATATTTATATATTGCAAAAAACGATTTAATACATTTAATATAGCAAGAGTACAGTCTCTTAAATATAGTTGTCCTATAGCTATTCCATAATGCAATGTCGGTAAAACACATAGGCCTACAATAGCACTTGAAAAGTTTTAATTTCACAAACTGAACATTTCGAAATCCTCTAATAAGGATATTAGTCCTTGCAAAGAGGCCTCGGATTTCTCTCTTTATGTCCTTGTCATCAGAACCAGTTTCATCGATCAGATGACCAAGATATCTAAAATCCGAAACATATGATAACTGTTGGCCATCTAAAACAAACTTCGGAAAAGCCAAGCTAACAATTTTATTTTTATCTGTAGGATTAAACACCATACATACAGTCTTCTTGGTATTAAACACCATATTAATATCAGATGCTGCCACTTGTATAAC
>JAQFZF010003904.1:0-10986 GCA_034695365.1 Enchytraeus norvegicus
ACATGGGAATACCCCCCCCCCCCCCCCCCCATAGAATTATATAATGACTGTGGCGCCACCGAGACATTGATGAGAAAGGGGAGAGGAAAGAGGGAGGTAGGGTAAGGCGGGGCGAAGGGTCCCAGTGGAGGGATACATCTGTCACGCCGTGTGGAGTGAAGATGTGGCGCTGCGCTGCGCCGCGCTGTGAGACCGCGCTATGAGCCATAGATAACAACAATCTATGCAACAATTCTGGATCAACGTTCCTTCTTAGTCCCTTCAGTTTTTTGTCATTGTGTCTGTGACCGAATCTTCGTGTATGTGGTTTTTGTAAATCTTCCTTTTTATTTCCCCACGATTAATCTTGCCTTTGACGTAATGAGTGCATTAATGAGCATGCACTGATACACAATTAACCAGTTTATAGAAGCTATGTCATACCCAGATTATTAGATGATGTCTTTTATCCTAACACCTGCCCTGAAATATTTTATTACATAAAGGACTTGCACTGTTTTGGATCTCGCTTTCTCCTAGGTTTTGGATTTGAGGCAGTGTTCTAGTGTGTTCGAATTTGTCTGTAGTTGCACATTTCGCATTGGAAGTCCGTGAAGCACCTTCGGATGAGGAACCTGACGTTAAATCCTCGTTGATTGATTGATTGATTGATTGATTGGCATCAGTTTGTCTTCCAGACCCTACTTAATGGCCTCGGTATATAATTGCAAAAGTACATTAATATCTGTAGCTAAACTGTAATATAAATAGTGAAGTTTAATTCTTATTCGAAGTTTAAATCAATCAATCAATCAATCAAGAAGCTTTTGTATAGCGCATCTTAACAATGTCTCAGACGCGCTTCAAATAAGCTGCACCTGGAGTTGTCACAGTAAAAATATGCATTTTTACTGTGATTAATATTCTTATTTTAAGTAGAAATAACAACTCGGTCTTTTCTCTCTTCTCTCTCTCTCGTGACTTGAGTTGGACTTGAGGATAAAGACTTGACTTGACATTCTTGACAAACTACAATCTAGTCCAGTATAAAAATGACTAAAAAGAGCAAAACCAAAGCACATGAACACATAAAATGCTGTTAAATACATATATAATATAAAGTCACTAGTATGCCTTCTGTTAAAGAAATACTTAATACTTTAGGAAGTTCATTAATAACTTTAGAAAGTATTAGTGATCAGATTAATCGATTATTTATAATGCTTGCCAAATGCACGGCAGTTTAACGTCAGTTTCCTCATCTATCATGATATCTGAAGCGGACAATTAAATTAGTTTCATATATGTACGTTGGAAATAATGTTTGGTACTAATCGAATATTACTGGGTGCTTCGTGGACAGAGAAAATGATCAATCATTCAATTTTAAATGAGTTAGGAATAGAGCCGCATCTGGTTATAAAAACAGATAAAACAGGTGTGTAACTTGACTTGAACTTAAGGGTCATGAGATTCATGAACTTGGACTTTACGGGTCATGATGCTTATGACTTATTGGGCTTGGACTTGAGGGGTCATGACTCGTGATTTGACTTGGACTCGAGGGGTAATGACTCGTGACTTGACTTGGACTCGAGGGGTTATGACTTGTGACTTGACTTAGACTCGTGGAGTCATGACTTGTGACTTGACTTGGACTGGAGGGGTCATTACTTGTGACTTGACTTTGACTTGAGGGGTCATGACTTGTGACTAGACTTAGACTCGACGGGCCATGACTTATGCACATCACTGATAGTTCGTCTATGTTCTCTCTATTTCTCTAATCCTCTACTTATCTATAACTTTACCCGGGGCTTCGTTCATGAGGATAACGTATTTCAGTTCTTTTACATTTACTAATATATATCTGATCAGAATCAGGTATTCCGTCGAATGGATACCATTCAAGTCCAATGTTGCTCGCAGATAAATTAAATCCATTTAAAAATAGCACTCAGAATAGACTGTTTAGCTGTAGTATTTATACACAAATGACATTATTTGAAAAGGCAACGAGACAAAAAAACATAGCTCTCTCTCTCAGTGTACTGCATTTTGGCAGGTCCATTTCTTATAACATTTCTATACCTCTCTATCCTCAGTTTTTTTTTTCACATCCAACTATGATCCAGTTATCACTTCATCCAATATTCCTATTTTTGGTCTTCCTCTGACTTTCTTCCCATCTATTCTACCCTCAATTACTTCCTGGAACATTGGTTGCTCAAATTTCAGATTAGTACGGAGCATTGTCACAACTTTTGTGGCCTTTGGCAGGCTAGACTGCTCTTCTCTGCACTGCTCCAAAAAGCGCTTCTGCGATACATAGTATATAACGGCGGTATAAAATGATTTTGTTTTGTTTTGTATTGTATTGAATACAATACTAAAATACAATGAGGATTTAGCGTCCGGTTCCTCACCCGAAGGCGATGTCAGGGACGTCTCAAGCAGACTGCAAAAGTAGTTCTATACTGCGAGTTTAACGTCCTCATTATCTTCTTCATCTTCGACGATATCAGGGACGGTTAATATAATTCCTGGGATGCGTGTAACATTACAGACCGCATGTGCATAATCTGGGCCAAATGATAAGTGATAGATTCTATAGCACTAACATAACATTGTAGCGCAAATCTGTCCCTACAGGGTCGTTTGTAAGACACGGAAATCGAAGAACCTTAGCGTTAGTAGTTTCTATTAGACCCGTCTAAAGCTATTATACACCCGTCTCCATCGGCATCTAATATATTTCCAGCGTGTGAATTCAGCAATTCTTTTTTGTTGGGGGAGGGGGTGTTTCTTGAAACGTCTCTAACATCGTCTCCTCGGGTGAGGAACCGGACGTTAAATCGTCATTGTATTGTATTTTAATGTATTGTATTGTTTTGTAGTGTATTTTATTGCATTGTAAACTCTATGTACAAAATGCTATTCTCTATTTTACTTTTTATGTTTCCAACTGTGTTCCACCGGATTGAACAAATTTCACCTGAATCGTCTCTGATAAAGCCATTGGGTGATGAAATGGACGTTTAAATCCTTGTTGTATTGTAATGTAGTGCATTATCCCGGGCGCATCTATCAGAACTGTGGTACAAATTTGCCAGGAACCAATCACCGCCCACCCAACAACTCTATCCTTAAACAACCAATCAAAGGCTTGGAAACGTCTATTTCCAGCGCTGTGATTGGTTGATTTTTCAATATTTGCAAATCTGTACTACAAGTAGTATATTAGCGTCCCGGGCGGTCCCCCAGCGCTTGAAGTGCTGAATAAAGAAGAGGTCAACCATATTTTTTAAATGGGTCCCAAATTCCGCCAACCCCCCCCCCATAATTCGCTTTTAATATATTTCTATTTCGGTTCTCGGTCGATCGTAAACTGCCGCCACCAAGGGGTAATACTGTAATAGTGTAATCCACCGGCCATGCTTTGGTATAAAAACCTCATAAGACTTTGACGATTTGAGTCCAGAATGCAAGGAGAGGAAGCATGGTTGGAGACATAGTTAACGTTTTGGGGGTCCGAAAATGTAGGGGGGGGGGTCAAAATATATTTAGTCCCCTCTATTTCTTAAATATTTATGTCTCATCTATGAAGGAACACAAAGAATAGTAATTTATTCAGCAATGAGACATATAAGTCTCCATAAAATTTATTTTTCAGATAAATATCTCAAATTTTCGGGATCAAAAGATACTCCGATTCCCCCCATCTGAAACTTGTGGGGGTCAACCCCCCGGACTCCCACTAAGTCTCCGCCCATGAGCGGAAGTATAAAGTCCCATTAGTAGAGCTAAAGCATATTTTGATGATGCAGTAGCCTAAGGAAACTGTGATAAAGTAGCCCTCATGCTGTTGAAAGTTTCCTCCACATAGCTTAATATTGTAAGTTATATTTATCAATACAAATAATAATTATACGAGTCTGTTTCTTTAACCTTATCAAACCCAATGCGATATTGGAACAAGTTTAGTGCACCTCGAGTATATTTTATCGTCAGTTCATTTTCATTTGGTGAGCATGAATGTCACATCATGTTCTTTACTAGAGAAAAGAAGCTATTTTGGTCACGGTTATCGCAGCACACGTTCCTATTATAAGTTATTTTCATTAGCAGAAGGTGATGGCAGTGAAACATAACACTAAAAAAGTAAATTAGTCGTATCAGTTTCCGAATCCGTGTAACGTATCCGTTCTAAGAATAACTAATCAGTAAAAATAATACATATGCTGAATTTGTATAAAAAAATAACCGGAAAGGACTATAGTACAATCATGATCGTCGGCGGAATATATTTGCCACCGGAATTTATATGCAGCCTAAGCCTACTGGCAATAAGTATGTTAGAAGTTTTAATTAATCGCAGAAACTGTAAGTATTCGAGATAGTTTAACACTAAATGGGTTTTTTATTCTGATACATAAAAATACAATGTTAACTAAATTTAATGTATTCAGAGTGATTTATATCAGCCTTTCTCAAAATCTACAGTATCGCGACCCAGTAAAGAATAAAAGTGTAGTCGCGACCCACTGCGCATTTTTGTATGAATCTACTAAATAGCTTTAGCTGTTTAGTGTTTTCAAAATCAAAAATGCGTAACTTGTAAGTCATACAAAATTAGATGTACGTGATAAAGTGTAAATCTTCATAGGCATACGAGAATAATAGTTTGATTTTTGCAGGCCTGTACTGAAATAGGCTAACTGGGCCTATCTTTAACAAATATTTTTTAAGACCTTGACGACCCACTTCAAAGGAGTCGGTGGGTCGCCGACTCCTTTGAAGTGGGTAGTGACCCACTTGTGGGTCAACACTCACAGTTTAAGAAACACTGAATTATATTACATTTCAAATGTAAGAGTTTCCAAGTTTACATATCAAATGAAGAAATTAAGTTGCGAAGTTATGAATCACATCTTTGACACACACTAGTTTTCTTAAATAGTGGTCATTTCTGACCACACGCTATCACAGGCAGAAATTTTGGGAAGTGTGTGGACTCTCCCTCGCTAAAGTTGGAGATTGGGGACGGAGTATCTTTGCCGCCCCGCAAGTTTAGACATTTTACAAAAATTTGGAAAGTTAACCAAAATTTTCAGGCTTCAAAACACCCGAGCAGCTAATTTATTGGACCTATATTGCTGACGAGTATGCTTATAGCAGTTACAACTGATACCTTTAAAAATGTTATTTGTTTCGTAGGAAAATAAGCAACAAATCCTGCTTTTTTGTAAGATTCATTAAATTTGTCCAACGATTGGCTAATTCTTGTCCCCCCCTCCTCTAAGTTTAAAATTGGGATCAAATTTACACCAATCATGCGATTAGAACCCTCATTGGGAACATTTCTCTTAATTATCGCTCGGGATGTTACAACAGGATATTTGTTACAGAGATCCTATCGCCCAGTCATCAGTCAATCAGGATTAGTCATGACGACTTTGTCTGAAATCCTCTGAGAAAAATCTAATTTCTGGTTTCTGCATCTGGTGCTGCAGAAATTTATTGGTGTCCAGTGGCGGTTCTACGTCGGGGCTAGGGGGGCCGTGGCCCCCAAATTTTCAACTGGTCCCCCAAATATTTTCTGGCCCCCCAAATATTTCCGTGGCCCCCCAAATTTCCTATATAATATTGATATAGGTAACTCAGCAATTTTTTAGGGGGGCCATGGTCTAATCAAATATTTTGGTATAGATCCGCCCCTGTTGGTGTCGGGCTGTGTTTTATTTTATCCAGCTGGTATATATATATTTAGCCAGCGGTTGAAATCGTTTGCAAATTTTTTGATCTGGGAAATGTTTAATACATTGAACAACTTTGGCCACAGAATTGGGAAAGTTGACTGCATAGTGGTCAATTGCAATCTGAATAGCAATTGACCTGAAAAGCTAACTGTTATTATATATAGCGAATTATGTTATCTTTAAGCCGATTTGACTATATATTTCTTTAGTCTTAAAAATAAATTTAGCTGAATTTATCTAAATGTATTAAATATAGTAGAAATTGTGATTATTTGCAGCAGGATTATAGCAAAATAATGACTACTATGGATTACTTTGGTTAAAATAATGGTAAAATAATTACTACTATGGTTACTTGGATGCAAAATACTAAATTAGCATAGAATGTGCAGTGGAGCTGCACTGTAATATTGACAATTTGTAATTGACGGCATTGAGAAAGTACGAATCGAATGTCTAATGCAGTTGGTATCGGATTTCTTTCAAAGTAATTCGTGGACAAACAGGGATATGTAAAGAGCACACAATAGACGTAGCATCAGTTACAGATGCCTCATTTTGGTGCTATATTGATGTTAAATATCAAACGATTGTGCAAATGTATTGGGCAATCGGCCCATCCAAACCAGAGAAAAGAATCATATTCGAAAGTAAATAAATAATTTATCTGAAGTCCCTACAAGTTAGCTTTTGATGCTTGAATAATCAGAAAGTTAAAGAAAAGCTAGCCCTATATAAAGATAAATAAATTTGATACCGAAAAATGAAGAAAAAAATTGAGCTAACCCTGCGAGGAAGCATATCTGTCTGAAGACCTACAACTCTCCCAATGACAGTATAGAGGGTGTCAGCACCACGGCAGGTATTCGGGGGTGAGCAACAACAACACGACAATTATTTTCCATCACTGAACCATCAACATTAAAGCATCACTGAATTGTATGGTTACTCCTTCATACTTTATATTATGAAATTTATATTGCAGATTACCATTCTTTACAATAATTATTATTGTAAAATGTTGCCTGAAATCTACGGATTCTAAATATCACGTAAAATGTAGCATAATATGGAGATACTTTGAGAGTATATTCCTCTCGAATTATCTGTATTCCTCTCGAATTATCTGTATTCCTCTCGAATTATCTGTATTCCTCTCGAATTCATGATTGATTAGTATTGTAGCACTAAATCGTAGCACTGAGTTAGTATTCTTTACACTGATGATTGATATTTTTAATTATTCTGATTTTTTATTTATTGATGTTTGATTATTTTTACCAAATCTTTCTGTATCTGTATTCCATTTACCATTGAGTTGGTGGAAAGAAACTATATAAGGCATATATCATCTGTATTTTATTGTATGTTTTGTTACAGCTGCAGATTGAGAAAGAGTGACTATATAGAGTTGTCTAATCTAGAAATGTCTTCAGCAATGTCCTCAGTGACTGTCGAGCCGCCCTCGAGGATCTGTGGGGTCCAAAGCCTAAAAGATTCCTCGATAAGCACAGGGCCAGTCGTCAGGATCATTCGATCAACTACAAACCAGTTTGTCATGGTTCTAAAATCCAACGAAGTCTATGATGGCTTGGGATTCGAGGCCTTCTTCAAGTTCCAGAAAGCCGAAGCAGGTTATTATTGATTATCCCTGACATTTTGTCCCTGATGTCGTCAGATGATAAAATGGACGTTAAATTCGCATTGATTGATTGGCATTGCCATCGGATGAGGAACCGGACGTAAATTGTCATTGTATTTTATTGCATTTTATTATTAATAATTACATCTAGATTTAATTTTTTTTCACATATATTCTTACACATGACAGAAAGCACAAGCCAGTGTCCTTTCTTAGTTGCTCTCATATTATTTTTGTATATATATATATATTTTTTTTTTTCTTTATTTTCTTTTATTCCACACATGTCAACCGCACGTGTTTTCTGGGTTTCCTTGCTTATATATTTTCTATTTATCAATTATTATTAGTGTGGTTTTCTTTGTTTAAATACCCTGGGTGCTATGCCATCTTGGACAAAAAATAATATAAAATAAATATCATTATGTTAAAAAATAAGTATTGATGCATTTAAAATAAACCTCCTGAGAACAAGAATTGTGGAAAGCAATGACCGTCAACGCCTGGGACGAGCAGAACATCTAAAAGTAGTTCAAAGAGGTCAAACAATCCCGAAATTTAAAAAAGTAACAGCAATATCTGAACTGCGCTACATCACTAACAATCCGATAAAAGTCTAAAACGTATTGATTAGAGGACGAGGCAAAAGCCAAGGGCTTTCTTTCCAATGATGGATGACTGCCACTCGAGATAAAATTCATTCTTCTATTATGTTTAAAGGGGTCACTGAAGACGTCCGCATGGGGGATCTATCCGGTGCTCCGCCAAGTGGCAGGTCCAAGGCAAAACTTCATACACACAATCAACTATCTCGCTCTTTAATGAGCACGCTATTGACCAACCTAATAAGTCCGTTTCACCACAAAGGCATTGCCTTTTCCACACCTAAAATGATGCCCTTGCTCAAGGAGAGTATAGGTTTCTAAGATGGTTTCCATTGCCTTCCTCAGTATCTGCGTTAGTCGGCTCTTGCGAAACACGTGCAGTTATCGGTTGGAGTATTCTCAAATATCGCGGACCAAACACGGCTTGGTGGATGGGCAGAGACAAAGCGGTACGCGGAAATGGAATGTGGATATTTGAGTGAATGTTCTTTAAACGTGCAATGCATAAAGCGGATAGTTATATTGCTTCACTGGCTAATAACTGGTTGTATATGTGAGTGAATGTTTATTTTTCATATGTATTCACAAATGACAGACGCACATGCTGGTTTTCTTACTTAGTTACTGTTTTATGTTTTTATTTTATTTTCCTACTCCATGATTAAGAGTACCTTTCGAAGGGCGAGCAATGCAACCAGCGCAGGTGCACGATTAGCTTTCCATCTTTCATGCCCCGATACGCGCCGTGCCCAAGGGTGCCGAGGATATTTAGTCGACTGAGCTGGGATTCGTCCCACTACTCGAGCCATCACTTGAGGCAAGCACGTAGACCGCTTTACCAACAAATTCCCGTCGGCTCCACTATAAATGCCTAAGGGTCTTCATGGTCATGGTAACTTTGACAACTGCAGATGAACGGGGGTGGGGAGGTGTCTACTTTGAGCAGACGTATTTTATGCACGACCGCTAATACTGTCGATCGATTTTATTGAAATGAAGCATTAACGTTAAAGCCTCTTTGATTCGCAGGCGCTTAAATTGGATTGCGGGCAATATATAAATTCCAATTCATCGATTAGCCTATATTATATTCTCTCGAATGGCATGTCAAATTATAGGAGTTGGAGTAGTAGGCCTATCTATAATGTTACGAAAATGGTACTGAAGTCGACAAGCTCTTCCAATTTAGGACACTTGTATATTTTAATGGGCCTGTAAAATGATTGTTGTCCACTTTATAGCATAAACATTGATATGTGCCTACCTATATACTCTACGATGATTTACATAATATTAATTTCTTAGCCAGTTTTGAACTACCGGTACTTTGACAAAACAGTTCTTCAAAGTATAACTTATTTATTATTTCATTACACTAAATATTGTCAAACTTGATGGAGGCGGCCCTAACTGGAGAAATTAACTGGCTAGAAATAAGAACAGAAACAGAACGGATTAGAAAGAGCAGGCAGGATATTGTCTAGCAATTACTTAGTCATTCATTCCTTTAAGAGGTTGATCTATAGATGCCATCAGTTCCAACAAAAATTGATTCTGCCAAATTGGTGATTGTCATAAAGTTTTCCAGACTCCCCTGTGGAGTAAATCTAAAACGAGTAAAAATAAAAATATAATAAAATACCTTACAATGGGAACAATATTTTCACACAAAGCAGTCTTTTCCTCTGCTATCGACATTCGTAAAATTTTCTACAATTAAATTAGTGAACTTGTCAGTCAAACAATTCTTATTAAGATTCCAATCTTCAGTAATTCTGTCACCACTGGTGAAGACTTCTATTATACGAGATGGCGAGACTCCATGGATTTATCGAAATGGGACTGCCGAAGGGAAATAGCGACGCTAGAATTTTTCAAACGAAGGGGGGGGGTACAATTTCCTGCCCCTACAAAGAAAGACGTAAACATTATCTGAAATTCGCGATAGTTTGAAAAAATGATTGACCTAAAGAAAAACTGACTACCCCCTTTTTCTTAATCTTTAAAATATGCGTTGTATATGTATATAAATAAATAAATACGTATATAATATGCGTTTACACTAAAATTGTTGATCTATCTCAACTAAAGATATACAGATCTTTCATCACAGTTACTAGCAATTCACAGTTGCACATTATAATAATTGCAGTAAATTATAATTATCAAACAATTACAGCCTAGCAGCTTAACCAATATGGTTAGAAAATTATTCATTCGTAATCAGTGGAATAATATTAGAGGTTACTAGCATTCGGCAATAGGCCTATTCGAGCTACAAACTTTATGTCAATTAGATAGAACGGCTAAAGGGAGTTGAAATATAAAATTATGCTGAGGGACTATTTAATCAATCTTGAGGGGGCTATACCCCCTTATTCTCCAATGTTGAATCGCTACTGCTCGGGGGGAGGGGGGAGGGGGAGGAGGGAGGGGGAGGCGGTCTATCAATTAGACGACAAAATGTAAAAAAGGCTTCTTCGATCGATGAGATGCTAGAAAGCTGAGACGTCGAATCAAATAATGAAAATATTCGTCAGATTAAGTCGACATTATATTGTAGAAATGAGATTGAATTTTGTGGAGACTCTCAAAGTAAAATAAGAAATGAAGAAAATAAATGATGAAAGTGATACATACTGTACATACTGCTGTTTTGAGCATGGCCCTACATATTGTATTGTATTGTATGTTATGGCCCACGGGTTAAATATCATCTTATATTGTATTTCTATGAGTTATATTTTGTATTGTATTGAATTGTTATGAGTTAAATATTGTATATAGGTCTAGGTACAATATTTTACTCATAACGATGTAAGCTAACATTTAGGCCTACCACACATTGTCGTACATATTTATATTGTATCATTTATATTTATGTGTATAGTGTACTCTATAGCTTATCTACAAAGAAGCACTTAAGTCATGGTTAGATATCAAAGAATAATTAAACTCCTAAAAAGCCTGGAGTTACCGCTTCGTTAGACTTACATTACTT
>JAQFZF010003905.1:0-10985 GCA_034695365.1 Enchytraeus norvegicus
CATCTAAGGTATAATAGGGGGTTCATATAAGCCTAGGCTTTCTTCCCCATGTTGTTGGGTCGCTCGTTCATGCGAACAGCCCTTCATGCTAAATCAATAAAATTTCAATTGAACTTAATTTTTTTCTTCTCTGGTCTAGAGTAGGCCTACTTGATACTTCTTTCGACTAATTTCAAATACTTAATTTTATTAAATTATTCAAAATATAAATAAAACTTCAATTGAACTTTATTATTGCTAAATTTGCATGAATTATATCTTGTCTTTACAGCATTTGCACTTTTCTGATCTTCACAAAATTTATAATTTAAGAAAATAATTTGATTATATAAGTATCTTTTAATAGAGTTATTAATAGCCTACATGTGTATGACTTTATTTTCAGGTACTTTTTAAAGTGGAGTTGCTTATAGACTTGGATTGTTGGTCTAGGAGTAATAACTGAAACAATGGCATCAGAAAGTGGAAGCAGCGAATGCTCTGACTCTCATGCAGTAAAGTCTAACAAGCATCAGACTTATTATATGCTCAAGTTTATTGCTATCAGGAAGGTTAGTGAATCAAATATCTAGGTACTATTAATAGCAAAAGCCTTTAACAAAGGCTACAACATTTCATACATTAATTGACAAGAAAAATTGGGGGCGGGTCATCGTGTATTACAGGTCTGTCATCACTCGATTCCTATAAACGGGGGCTTGGTGAAATGTGCATAGCTCTGGAGGGGGGAGGGGAACGGAAGGAAACAAAAAAGCAAGAAAGGTGCCAATTTTTTTTTTTCTGCGATAGGATTTAATAACGGTTTAAGTTAAATCATTGCAGTTTTGCGCAGAAATCATTCTTTCTCATTGGAAAATTGTACTGTTCTATTATGCAAGAATTGTACGGCGGAAGTGTGCTCTTTTCCTCTCTATATAGGCCTAGCTATCCTTGTATAGCGGGTCAGACTAAAAGGCAGAAATAGATAATAATATTATATATGCATATCATTTTTTAATGCATATACTGTAAATATATGCAACACTACGAAATATCGCTCTCAGACAGCCACTTTTCTCAAAAGTCTGCATTGGCTTCTTATCCCAGAACACTTAAAATTCAAGATAGCTTCGTTAACATTTAAGGTGCTAAACTTTGTTAAACCGTCTTATCTATACTCATGAGCTAATATCATCCTACCAACCCACACGCAGCCTTCATTCCTCCATCACTAATCTTCTAAAAATGCCAGACATTCGAACTGAAATAGGCAGACGCTAGTTCAGCTATGCTGCTCCAACACTATGGAATTCTTTACCACAAGATTTGCAATCTTGTACATGCATTAATACTTTCCAGGGCAAGCTCAAAACTCATCTCTTCCCACTTTAGAACTGTTCTAACAAACTTTCTTGCCTTGGATAACGGACTTGCACTGTTTTGTGTCTTGCTTTCTCTTTCGGCATGTGTATTTGCAGGAGTGTTCTGGTGGTTGGATGCTGTCTGTAGTTGCACAGTCCACTTGGGACATCTCTGACATCACCTTCGGGTGAGGAACCGTACGTTAAATCCTCATTGATTGAATGAATGATTGATTAAATGGATACTAATTGGTCCACTTGTCATTTGAGATTAATAATCTTGTAAACAATGTGATTTATAATGGATCTATATAAACAGGCTTATTGCAGAAGTGTTTCAGTTTAGTTCCTATATTAGAATTACAAGAACTATGTTCAATCTTAGTAAACATGTGCATTTGTAATGTATAAAAATATCTTATAATCATATTTTCCATATTGTCTGTTTCAGGAGGTTGGAATTATCATTGGAAAGGTTAGTGTTCTGAATATTTAATGCGGTGGTTGGATGCTGTCTGTAGTTGCACATTCCACTTATTTAAGCCCACATTTATGTTAAATGTTGGCTTTGTTTCAACTAACCAAATGGCACAGTCCATTCTATAGGCATCTTATCTGTAGTCTTGGGTGAACGTTTCGAATCCACTTGCTCACCCATCACTGATGCAGCCTTCAGGCCTCAAAACTGATGTTTAAATTTGCCATTAAAAAATTAAGTTTATCTGAAGTTGTGGTCTAATGCGTAGACTTGCAAGTGTGAAAAGACCGATTGTTTTACCTTTAATGTACCGGTATCTTTTTAAATTTTTTAAAATCCGTATATATTCACACGTGACAGATGCACATGCTAGTTTCCTTTCTTAGTTGCTGTTTTTGTGTTGGTTTTTAATTTAATTTTATTATCTAGGCTACACCATGATTAATCGTACCTTTGCCTTTCCATGGGTGCACAATGCAACCAGCGCTGGTACACGATTAGCCTTCCATCTTCCAGGCACCGATACGCACCCGTGCTCAAGGGTATTGAATGCTCTTCCTCTTGGAAGCTTCTCGATGCTCACGTGTTTCATATTTTCATGTTTTATTTAATGTTTCATGTTTTAATATCTTGCTATTACACAGTAGATCAGAGCTTTATTCCAGACTCCTTCCTGACGGTCCTACTGGACATGACAAAATTTGACAGTAAATTGCCTTACAGGTTTTACCTGCAGATAATAATAAGTAACTAAAATATTGAAAGGCATATACAACACCGTAGAATGAATGTCTGCTAAGATGTGCCCATTTTTGTTATTGTTGTGCTAAACCACCAGCTACAGTCAACTGTAAACATGCATATATGAAACATTTAAGCTAATATTATATTCCGTGATAACAATGAAGATCTATAAATATGATCATGTAAACGTAAACTTAAACATAGTCACCCTTATAGTCACCCTTCCTTTTATCCTATTTACACAAAATTAATCCTTCTGAACCCCCATCACCACTCTGCCCCCTTTGCTCTGGCCAAACACATGACACCTTACACCTCTTTCAATGCATACAAATACAGACAACACTCACTCAAATAGACTTATGGAACAATCCCTGCGAGGCGGCAAAGCTGCTGGATACCTGGCGGCGAGCCCTGGAGGAGCGCTCCCAGGGACGAAGATAGAGGGAGTCAGCACTACGGCTGATCCTCGGGTGGACAACAACAGGACTGTATATTATAGATCGCACTGGTAAACTACGTATGATGACACTCAACGACATGCCTTTGGGTCGTTCAGTTGATTTATTGATTGATTGATTGTTTGATAGATTGATTGATTGATTGATGTGTAGAGGATTGTACATCATAGACCGCACTGGGACACTACGTCAGATGACGCTCAACGACATGCCGGTGGGTCGCTGTGTGAATGAGGTCAAGCGATTGGTGGAAGCCTTCCAGCACACCGACGAGCATGGAGAGGTCTGCCCTATTGACTGGAAGAAGGGCGACAAGGGAATCAACCCAGGGAACAAAGGTGGCACGGGTGATAACTAGGGTCACCGGTTTGGGCAGAGGGCTAGAACTAGTTTCACAGGTCAGGGCCTAGTGAAGATACCTAAGATATGCAGTTATTGCAGTTTTGTTGTGAACGCTTTAAGCTTGTTTTGTTCTTACATTATGGTATAAAAAACACGACAGGATATACAGGCACTGCACAAGCGCAAATTTTTGAAGTTAAGAAAAGAAGAGTCATTTGTGTTATAGCAATGAACATGATTTTAATTGAGCATTATTTATTGTTAGCCTCTATTAATCAATCACTGTGATGCAGCAATTTAGGACAATTGTCTTGATGTAAAACTGAACTCTCATTTTAGGGTATACATGTAGTCTCGGTTTACGTTGGAGTCACTGCAGAGTGTATTATGTGAAAGTATTGTCTCCCTTGAATAGCCTGGGCTGTAGCATACTAAATAAGTAGCATAAATACAGTAAGTTGGCTAACAACGTTATCTCTGGATTAGGAAATGGAGAGTGATTACATTGTTATTAAATGAATTTGAATGTCCCTGATATCGTCGCCTGATGATGAAATGGAAGTTAACCCCATATTGTAATGCAAATGAGTTAAAAAGGAATTTATGATGCTATAGGTCAACTATTTATATCTCGTCTCAAGTACATCTAGTCTCCAAGTCATTTACGTGTTATGTGTTTGTGTCAAGAATATTTTAGCAATTAGCTTTTTTGTGTATTCTTGTTAGCCCCTAGGGGAGTATTGTCAATTCATTCTTCGAGTAGCGTGAACGTATGTACATAATGTATGTATAATGTATATAAACGCTTGTTGCATTTCCATCTGACAACTGCTGAAAATAATAAATTATGGAATAACATGAAACTTAAAACTAAAAAATGTTAACATTAGTAGATAAAAATATCTAGCTACTAAAGTATCATATCGTTTACTGCATTTTTAGAAGGCAGACGGCTGTTTGTTACAATCGTTTAGTAACAATTGAATAAGAAGAAGTGTCTTAGTTGCTAATGTTTAATAAACCCTTTCAGATGATATTTAAATTTCTATGGTTTTAGTTGTTAATTAATGTAATATAATGTATCTTATGTTAATTAATGTAATATATTATATATTATCACAAGGTACTGCCATCTAGAAAATCTGAACAAATTGCATTAACATTTGGGCATTGTTCAAATTTTTTTTTCCGAGACCCTTTAGACTTTTGTTTGATTCCACATATTGCATTTACTTTTTAAATTTAGATCTGAGTTGGATAAAGATTTAGCAACAAGTTTTTGTGTCTATTTAACCAAAATAGTCGAGTTATAGATACATAAAATTGAATTAGGAAATGTTAGAGATGCGGTAATTGTCTTGGTTGTATGGTCTAGTCATTAGCATATTTGGAAGTCACTGGTTCAAGTCCCAGCCGAGTCCATCTGTGACAGATTCATACTGGTACGGAAACAGAAGTTAAACTTAACGATATAGCTTTTTATTTTTAACAGGTGTTTTGTGGCCCTTATAAGGATGATTATTTGATTCTACAATGGCGTTTACGTACTAGTGTTTATTGAGAATAAACACTAGTGTTTATTGAGAATAAACATATTAGGCTTCCATGATATGAAGTCTGTCAATGTGCTATTATACACTGCTTCTATTTCTGTTTCATTTCATTCTTGAACTTCTTCCTTCTAATGTTCACATTTGTTTTCAATGCACTCTTTTGTTTAAATTTATTTTCGTCAGTGGTTTAATTAACAACAGTGTGAAATAAATAAATTTTACATCGGTTATTTTAACCCTAGTATCATATTACTTCACAGTAGTGCAGTTTGTTACAAAATTCACAGGCTGTCTAATAATTTGTTATACATGTAGATGTTAATATCGCACATAAAGAGCATAATACTGCATATGATTATGTGGTTTGTTTAAAATTCACATTGTAATAATATAGGCATACTAATCGATACACAGGTCTGGAGTGTGATTATTCGCCTCTGAGATACCTAGTATATAAGAGGCGCTATAAAATGTCCATTTGAATTTTTTTTATGGATCGAAGGTGAGACTGGCGACCTTGCCGCAAGATTAATCACAATTGTCACCTGTGTGCTGAAGGCACTTAGATTTGGATCAGCTCCACAATAGGAGTCAGTATTGACACTGTAGTACTTATACTGTTGAATCAATATGATGCTGAAGTTAGACAAGAATCTATGCCATCCATTTCACAATATAACGCATTGTTATTCCTGAATGTGAAATTTCAGATAGGATTCGCCGATTTCCTTAATAATTATCAGAATACAGAGTTCCAGCAAAACCTCTTATCACTCTAGAGTAACATAATAATTAATGTAGTAATGGATTTGGTATAGATTTATTAATTTACTAAAGAGCTACTGATCAAATCTAAGATTATATGTGTGCTGATCTTTCCCTTCAGCCTGTCTATTTAATAGCTTGTTAGCTGATGTTTGAACGTCCCTGGTGTCATATTCTGGGATAGAAACAGAATGTTAATGCTTCAGGATATTGTGCTGTAATATTTTATTATACAGCTTAAGTCATATGTGATTTCTTGGCTAATTTAAAACTGTACATGTACATTTAGTTGCTGTATATGACAAGTTACATCATTGCCTGTCATGGGCAATTTAAATTTGATGTTTTGCTGCATTTCTATTCCACATGACTTACATTGATAGGTAATTTAAAAGTGTATTTTCTACTGCATTGCTATAAAATATTACATTGTCTGTAATATTTCAAAAATGTATCTTTCTATTTGTTGCATTTCTATTTCCTATTATGTTGCCTGTAGGAGGTTATTAAAAATGTACATTTTATTGCATCCATTCATGTTACATACATTGCCCATAATGGGCAATTATTACAAAGTGTACATTTTGTAGCATTTGCATTCCCCTGTTGTTTTGCCATTTTTATACATTACTATGATCTGAGCTTTTCTGCACTAATTGTAATAGTCACAGTGAATTACTATGATCTGAGCTTTTCTGCACTAATTGTAATAGTCACAGTGAATCGGATTAGTTTAGTAGTTTTATTTTCTCTACACAGTGCACAGTTTTATTGCCTTTACTGCCATTTTATGACAGTCACTTTATCTATAGTACATTATATTATCTCTTGACACATATTTCATCTAGTTCATTTTATCATAGAGTTCTAACACCATAGGTAGCTGATTGATTTTTGTGTGTGATGGACGATGGTGTATATAAATATTAAAATTTTAGCCTTTCAGGCCTACATGTTTTAATGTGGTGGCTTTTACTTTGTCCATCCTAAGTTACTTGTATGCATTTATTTAATAGCATCTTCTCAATTAATGTATTCTGTAGTTTGTTAGATGTAAGGTTAACTGCTGTGATAGTTGTGCTACTAGTAGGTAAATATTGTGTTTATAATGTGTTTACAATAATGTATCCAAAAGACAACAACGATGATAATATAACAATGCATAGTGGTCCCTGTTTGATTGCATAGTCTGTAACACTCTTGCAGGACAAGCAGGATGTCACGGGTTCGAGTCCCAGCCGGGACCGTCTCTAACAGTATCCTTTGTTACTGAAATAGACGTTAAACTTAGCTTAGCTTACACAGGGAAGGTATACTAGGCCTATATATGTGCATACTATACCGTGTCATTAATGTTTACAATATGAATTAAAGAGTTTATTTTGTTTACCGGTTCTGTAATGTTGATCATTCCATGTCTGATAATAAATAGAACAAGATCTGATTTCAAGAAATCTTTTGATGTTTTACATATTTGTAGAAATTAAATTACACCGAAATACAAAGATAATTAATAGTCAGGTATATTTAGCGTCTGTTTTCTCATTCAATGATTAAATAAGGGTCGATGAAGAGTTTTCAGTTCTCTTTCTGACAAAAGGTAAAGTTTATTGACAATTCATCATAACAAACGTTCAATGTGACAAGCTGGAGATCCACAGTAAAAGTTAATGCAACAATATAGAGAACATTGGTTGTAGAGTACAGTTGAAATTACTAATATAAGGATGATTATGGTTGGTTAATTGAACGAGCTTAAAGTCTCTGTGTCGTAACTAAATGATTAGTGACTGCCTAAAACATCGACCAAGGACTAATATTTCTGCTGTTATAGTCTGTTAATTTGGTGTTTTTTTCAATTCTTTCATAGAAACTCTGTAACTTTTTCATTTCTAAATATTTTTCAACCACATTTGCAGGGTAGATGTCAAAAATCATCCTCTAGAAGGCTATAAAATATTTTTAGAAAATCTTGAGTTTTGACGAAGTTATTGAGATTTCGCTAGGGGGTTGTTTTTTTTACTCACACTGTATATATATATATATATATCGCCGTAATTCGCTCTCTGACACTTCTGACTCAATATCAAATAATGTATACCCCTTTTTACTTTTCCATAGCTCTGTATCGCAGTTCCCTTATTATCTCAAAACATATAACATATATGTTAATCTAGGCATTAGTATCCTATACTCAACAGATACTCTCTGTGATATACATAGTCATCTAAGCGCCCTTAATATCCTTTAATCAGCTAAACATATGAACATATAATTATGTCATCTAGGCACTAACCTTCTATACTCAACAGATACTCTCTGTGATATACATAGACAATACATCTAGGCCTCTCCTTAATCCTTAACTCAATATCTCTTAATGTAGGCCGTAGGCTCCCAATATTCTATACTCAACAGATGACGTTACATATGTAACCTCTGTGATGTATACATAGACATATTCTACATTATATTATACTGCGATCCACAACTCAAATACTTTAGCAAATCTAATAAATTTACCACACTGACCAAACATGCACTCAATGACCTCTAAGTCACCGATGAAGGATCTCCTGATCCAACTCTATACGCTTACTACTCGTATACTAAAATGGTTAAATCAGCCCTGCACATTTATACCGTATTCAACTTTATCAAAATATCTGCTCTAATTTAGACCTAATATATCAAATTTAATAGTAAATTCTTTCCATTCTCTTAACCACTTTTAACCAACGGCCATAAATTTAAAGCACAATAATATATTCATATTCTATATCCTTAAATTTATGTATTCTTTCTTCCAAAGTTAAACTTACCAGATCATCGAACCCCAATAAAATTACCCATATATTTTATAATCCATCGTACAGAACATACGCCTATGTAAGCTAACCCGGAGAAACTACTTCAGTGCAATAATTATCCCAATCTCTTTATGTCCTTACAATGATCAATACAGGCCCGTAGGCAGGGGTCCGCTCGATCAGTGTAAAAAATTCCACCCAGGAAAGAGAGAAAGAGAGAGAGAGAGAGAGAGAGACCATGTTTAATGTTTATTACTGTACAATAAATAGCCTATAACAGTTGTAAAGTATGCCACATTTTTTACCGCCGAATTTTGACAAAAAATGTGGGGGGGGGGTTGAGTTTTCAAGGGAATGAAGTAAGGTAAATTGATAACGTGTGTGGGAGGTTCTCGCGAGTTTCCGATGCATTTGATGATGATCAGCTAATTAAATAATAAGATGATGATCAAATAAGATGATGGCCAGCTAATTAAATGGGCTTGAACGGGGCATGTAGTGGGAGGGGGGGGGGGGGGTCGAACTCTCCAGTCAAGTGGTGGTCGAGTCAACTCTAATGAGTTTAACCTGGATCAGCGACGGTCCTTAATCCTTATCCTTACGGTTAAGCTGAAATTTGGGAGCCGTGTCTTCGCCACATTTTCATTCATCGGGCTCTCAAAAAGTCAAAATTATTGTAGTCTCGATCTATATAGGCCTATGTTAGGCTGAGTATATAGACCACGACTTACCTTCTTATTCTTCTAGACTGAAATCTCCAGTCCTCATTGACAATGACGTGATCTTGGTGGAATTCAGGCTGAACTATTCCAGGTGATGCAGGAATTCTTGCTACTATGCAATGTGAGATCTAATTTGAAAGTGAAATTGGAATTAGCTATACATTCTCTTGTGGAGTGTCAATACCATCGGAATGGTGGCGTTGCGGTTGATAAAATGAATAGGCCATAATTCTAATCTCACATAACGTATATTATGTGGCCCGTATTCTGCAAAATTTCTGCCTATAGGCCCTGGTAGGCTATATAAATCTTTCTCAAGGCATAGCCTTACAAAGTGAACCGTTTGGTCAAATATGAGTGATAAGATTAGTTAACTGCAAAATGATTGATATAAAAAGTTTAGTTTCTCATCATTTGGACAAAAATAGTTTCGCGAGCGGAGCGAGCCAAACTTAAACTTATGGTTCAATAAAGAAGTAAACTTTCACGGATAATATTTTAATTGTGTCCCTCAATTTACACTTTTTGTTCCTCACTATAAATATAGGCTTATAGGCGGAGCATTAAACACACTCAATTGCTTGAATTTTGAAAAACTAAAATTTGAGGGACTAAAGGGGGGGGCCTTGAAAAAGTTCCTCTCATATTTTTTGATAGGAACCATTTTAAGGCACCCTATAGACATTTTGTGGTGCAAGCAAAAAAAAAGTGCGCGTACGGAGTTAGCGATAAAATGTTAAGCTCGAGCGGAGCAAGCGATAAAAATTTTTTTGTTCCACTTCAGCAAAAGTCGGCCCCCCCCTCCCCCGTAGAAATTCCTGCTTACGGGCCTGCCCATTGCTACCAGAACTTGTTGAACAAACTGCTGTCAAGTGAAAATAAGTTCACTTGAATATATATAAGTGCAACATATATAATATATATGTTGTATATAAGCAACAGAACTGTCTGAAACCAGCTGGTGTTGCAGAGCAGATGCCAGACGTGCATTTGTCGTAGTATATGACTCATTAAAAGTCGCATTGTGTGATATTGAAGATGATGGTGATGAAAGGCCGTAGTTAGTTCTCAGGCTAACGGATTGTACACGCTGGTAATCAATTTGTTGAAACAGGGTTGTATGCCGTGTTTTGGTACAATATTCTGGAACGCTTCGATGCCACCAGTAGCGTAGTGGCTCAATCATGATTTGGGTTTCTCATATATCTGGGGATGACGACGACTGATATAATTAAAAAAATTCTAGCACTTCAACTTTTCCTGACGCACAACACTTACTTGGAAGAATCCACTGATGATTCAATAAAATGATTAAATTTACTTGTCTAGCTAAACCATTTGCTCATGAACTGATAAATGATACGTAGCGAGAACTTTTTCTTTATCGGTTAATCACTTATAAGTGACTGCAGGACACCTTGTCAGATGTCGAAATCTGATAAATTGTGGCAAACTGCAGCAGTATAAGGTCGTTTTCAAAACTGAAATTAGTAAAAAAAAGATTGAGAACGCCAAGGTCGGAAGAAAGGCTTGTCGGTCGGACCGGGTCGGTCACATTTGAGCATTAAAAGTGATATACTTTGTGAGCTTCATTTTGACGACTTCATTGATGTCTTTGAAAGCCAAAAGGCTGGCAGGGTGCGTGTGTAAGTTTGTGCAACTAAGCACGAAATTGGCGTGAATTCGCATTGATGGATTGCTCAAAAAGATCACAGATCACTCAAGATCAGCCCACAGGCTGTGGGGGTGGGTGGGATCCCCACACTCAGT
>JAQFZF010003906.1:0-10984 GCA_034695365.1 Enchytraeus norvegicus
CTAATCTCTGATATAATCTCTCTCTTTCTCTCTCTCTCCTGCACTGACAAATGGGAGATCCGAAGCACATATTAAATTCAGTCTGCAATCAAGCTCACTAAGAACACTCCATTGGACACCAACTTGCACAAGTTGATCCTATTAAGAGAATAACTCACTGACATCATCTCTAGTTGAGGAAACGGACGTTAAATCTTATTATTATTATTATTCAGTGAAATTCTTTAACTGTTTCAGATGCCTTGAGGCAGTGTTATCTAATCACGGAGTAGCAGATCACGAAGACGTCGAGATGCTGCAACAAATCAGGAGTAGAATAGAGCTGCTCTGCCGAGTGGAGGAAGTAACTAAATGTGTGGTCAGCTGTCATGTTCCACAACAACAACAATAAAAAGGCTCTATATTATTAGCACCTACTCTTACTATGGCTGTGTTGGCTCCGTCAAAATTGAGAATAGGAACGCCTGACCGAAAGCCGCATGTATTTAGTAGAAACCGACTAGATCCCCAATTCAGAAAGAGAGAGAGAAATCTTACTTTATAATTTAATTTCATGTTTCCGTGATGATGCACTCTCAGCCAATCGTGGGCTTTTACATTATCATGCTACATTTAGTCTACTTTGTTCTAATGGATAATTATAGTTTATGCCGTCGTTGTCAATTACAATGTTCATGTTATTATAATTTTTCACTTATTATATTAATTATTTGCACTTTGGCCGTTTTTTCTAAATTGCCCACCCCCTCTAGAAATAGGGCTCGATTAGCCACTAAAGGGGGAGGGAGGGGGGGGGTGGGGGTGGTAAGCAAACCCAATGAAAAATATTTCTTTACAATACACACAGCAGCAGTAATGCCACTCTATGTACGAGTGTTATCTATGAGCATTACTTATGCTCTGTTCTTGTAATAAACTGTTGTTATAATATTTAGAGTTGTTCAAGAAATGTTAAAACTGCGTTGTTGACATCGGAACCATCTGTTGTTGTTGCTGTTGCTCGCCTAGGCTGTCAGATGTGATACTGACATCCTCCATCTTCGTTATTGTGGACGGGAGATCCATCCAGGGCCCACCGCCAAGTCCCTTGCAGCTCCGCCGCCTCGAAGAGATTTTACCACACGTCACGTGAGTGTTGTTACAATTCGTTTGCATTGACCATATGTCGTCTCCGTCATCTGAAACCATACAGCAATGACAAACTCTGAAATATACAACATTATGATTGTTATATGTTTACAATATATAAGAAAGGCATCATTAAATGTGTTGTCAAAGCCTCTGTAATGGGGTCTACATATTTATTGTGTGCTCATTGATGAGCGAGAGGGTACATAAATCTAGCGTCACAATATCTGCCTTGGACCTGTGTCGTCGCAGAGCACTGGCACATAGATAGATATTTTAGTACTTTGTTTAAATTGAACACAGGATATGAAACAATGCCATCACTGACGGTTCCGTGAAGCATGTGCTAAGTTAGACCCAACATTGAGGCGCTAAATAAGAACAGCAAATAAGAGTGAGTCATCATGGTTGACGACTTTGAATTGACGTTGAATTCAGAAATATTTGAAACCGATGTTGAATTCAGTTTAACCATTTCATAATTAACTATCACAGGCAGAATGAATAGAATCATGTAACTCCTAAATGTAACTAAATAGAAGAATGTAACTCCTCGTCCAACTATCACTGCTCCGTGTCTCCGAGATCTCTACGTCCTTACAGTTCGTCTCACACGTGCACCGTCCTGCTGGAAACATTCGCAGAACCATTTGTTGTCATCCAACTGCCTAATAATTATATTATTAGGCTACTTGAGTTAACGTTAATTCCATGTAATTTACTTGTTTCTGAAAGCACAATGTCGGCAGTGACAAATCTAGAACTTGCCAAATGTTTGATGTCGTCCCAGTGACCGAATGCGCGGTGACCGATGACTGACCCTCAAGTAATGGCGGAACTGGTTTATAGTTTTATACACATGACATAATTTTTGGCATTTATAGTCTGTGTCGGCGTAGCCTACTTGATAGCGTCCATGAATTAATTATGAAGTGCAAAGTTAAATTTCGTAGTAAAAAATTTCTTATTTTAAGAGAAGGCTAATTCTTATATTAAAAAAAAATCAAACACTATCTTCATAATTATCTAACAATAATAGCCTGTAGGTCGCAGGTGATCATTTGAATTTCAAATTAAACTGCTAGTTTAATAAAACTGATAACCGGACGGGCACCGTTTTGGATCTCGATTATCTTCAGCTGGCGTTTCTGTCAACCGTGTTGGGTGGACCGGTTTGCTGAGTTATGTGCTGTTGAGAGACTTGAGACGTCCCTGACATCACTCTTGGATGAGGAAACGGACGTTAAACCTTCATTATTATCATCATTATTAGTAGTAGTATTAAATAATCCCTTCGCCTACTGAACCAAACGATAAATGAATTCGTCAATCAATCATTCAATCAATCAAACAGCAGCTTAATTTCAATTTTAATCCAAATAAAGGAGGCGATAATTTTCTAGATTGCTGGATCACTATTTTATGAAAATCCGGTAATCCTGATGACGGAGGTTGCAAATTATCATTGTGATTTTAGCGTTAGTTCTAGGGTTACGGTGTTTGGTGAAAAATATTATTTTATGGTTAGGGTAAGGGTTAGGGTTAGGCTTAGACAAGCCCTAACACCACCCCAAACCCTACACTAACCCCAAATTAGCCGAAAAATGAACCCTAATCCTAGCAAAAAGCCCATTATTAAATCATTTATAAATATGACAAAAAGTATAACTGATAGAATTCTGAAATTTGGTACACTTAATTGAATGGTCATTCTACACTTTTGGTGTAAATTTCAAGAATATTGGACATGAATTGTAATTTGGGACCCCCGTTACCGGGATTACCAAAAATCCTACCTGTGGAATATAACAACGTAACAACATAAAAAATGCATATATAACTATCGTAAGCGACCTTGATTACAAATAAATTATTTAGAATTCTATGAGATTAAAGGCATCTATAAAAAGTGTACAAAACTTATGCGTCTACTAGTTACGTCCATTAATAATAAAGTTATGTATTTAACTGAAATCTAAAGTAAAACCTTTTATTATTCTTATAATAATGTTCGGCACTAAAGGTCCCCGGAGGCATCTATCAGAACTGTGGTACAGATTTGCAAGGAACCAATCACAACCCACCCAGCAACCCTAAACAACCAATCACAGACTCAGTATTGTCTATTTCCAGCGCTGTGATTGGTTGATTTTTCAATATTTGCAAATCTGTACTACAAGTAGTATATTAGCCCCCCGGCAGACATGCAGCATTGTACTCCTGAGGAGCCACTGAGAGCCTCTGCGCAGGAATTAGCGCTCTCTGAGGTCTCCAGTTCTTACGTCTTATAGAATCCGATGTATCGAGCAATTCTAGAAGTTTTACATTGATAAGTATTTCTATGGTTCACAGTATAGAACATTGTATGCATATTGATATAGACCTATTTAATAATAATAAGCCAACTATCTACAAGCAGATCAACAGAATCCGTTCCAGCAGTGGCGGTTCTACGTCGGGGCCAGGGGGCCGTGGCCCCTCCAAATTTCCAACTGGCACCCCAAATATTTTCTGACCCCCAAATATTTGCGTATTTTCGTCTGGAACCCCCGCTGCGTCCCAGCCTTAAAATCTCGCGGGGGGGGAGGAAAGTCGAAGTCAAGGAATTTTTTAACATTGAGGTTAATATCGAACAATTGTAATAATGGAAAAACCGGAGGATTAAAGGACCCCAGTCCGGGGCTTGAACCACCACTGCGGATATTAAAGTTAAAATATGAGCTATCATTGTCTCATTTATAAAATAACATGGATCATTGAAACATACTTTAAAGAATCTACATGTATAAGAAACTTGCATCATTTAGGATCTTGCTTTCTCTTTGGTCACTGCATGCAGATGTTTTCAGGTTGTTATAAACTGCCATACAGTTGAATGTTCTGCTTAAGACGTCCCTAACATCGCCTTCGGGCTACGATCCGGACGTTATACCAGCATTGATAGATAGCGTAACGGGTTAATGAATTGTCATGATTATGTTACAATAATAATTCAGTAGAAAACAATTAATCGGCAACACCTACAGCAGATAAAAAGTGACCCGCCATAGAAAATGTAGGCGCTTGTCGCCGAAAATCAAAAATCGTTTTATTATTACATTAAATTGTGTTCAGGTTTGCATAAATCTAACAACCCTATCCAAAGTTATAATTTAAATCAAAATTTTGGATATATATATCCAAAATTTAAAGTTTAAAGAATTATATAAACTTAGTTATTAAAATTTGAACTTCAAATGCATTTTACTCTGGATTTCTTTGCGACATATGCCTACATTTGCCGTGGCGGGTCACATATATCTTACATCTGTGCATCAGATAATAACGAGAAACGGATTTAATGCCGGTTTTGACAGCTATTACAGACGGGGATTACTACTCTAATTAGGCACATCAATATTAGTGGTGTAGTATTCAGTTTAAACCTCTGGTTGTCTGAATTAACCTCTGATTACCTAACAAAAGGTTAAGTATTCAATAAACTAAGGTTACCAGAACGATTACCTAACTTAACCTCAACTTGTGGCTAAGTATTCAGCCTAGACCTCCGGTTACCACGGTTTCTATAATTCATGCGTCCGCGACGATTTCTCTGACCTCTCCCATTTACACCAGGTGGCGACTGTTGTCTGCTGGAGCGTGCTTCTGAGCTTGGCTTGTTCGTGTTAATCATTCTCTGCTCGGCGTATGACACAGCAGAGTTAGATATTCCAGCGGCTACACTTATAGCGGCAACCAACTCAAAACCCTGAAATAGAGAAATAATCAATCAGTCAGTCAATCAATCAATGAATCAAATACCGTAATTAACTCATAATTAATTAATCAAACAATAAATTAATTAATTACTTAAACAATCAATTAATTAATTAAATTGAAAAGAAATTAAAAAATTAATCCAACAATTAATCTCACACTCGGCTCGGCGTATCGAACTATTCCAACAGCTTAGTACAAACCACTACCAACTCAAATCCCTTACACAGAGATATCATTATTATTAATAAAAATAACAATAATAAAGGTTTAGCGTTCGTTTCCTAATCAAAGGATAATGTTAGGGACGTATATAATGATAATCCATCATTTTATAAGTATATAAGACTACTATAATTGATTAACCTCACAGAGCCTAGGCTCATTTATGGTCGCTACCTTCTAATTTGTTTATTTGTTTAGATTTATATTTTGTTTGCAACTATTGTTTGTAATTGTGTTGAAATAAACAAATAATAAGATGGTTACACATAAAATCACAATCAACCAGACAAATAATCAATGACGTAATTAATTCTATGCACGGCGGCCTATTGACAGCTGCGTTGACACTCAGCATCTAAACTACCAAAGAGTGGAAACTCAAATATTTGTAATTATATTATAACTACCAATCAGTCTAGTTCTAAATCTGATTCTTCTCTTTCTCTCTCTCTCTCTCTCTCTCTCTCTCTCTCTCTCTCACACAGTGCACTGCCCAACGGCGGGTCCATAGCATATAACTGTACAGTTTGTTTGCGATATTTTTTATAAATAATTTTATTTTCTGAGGTGAGCCCATTATCCTTCCTTAGTCGGTTTCTAAAAAACACGTGCACGTCATGCAGCTTTCGTTTGGTCATTTTCAAGTTTGTTGGAGCCAACACGACAAATGAAATAGGCATTCAATAAAATAGTTACCCATCACTAGGCAGTGTTGCGTATTGCGATTGATTGTAGAAATGTTGCAGCCATTTACAAGCTATTTAGTACTTACCTGTTCGAGCATCTTCTTGATGTCACAGTCATCCAGCAGTGAGATCTGATAGATCTTCTTTGCCTTCCATTTCTACACAATAATCACCAATTTATGAGAATCTATAGAGAAAATATCCTAAATATATTTATCATATTTTTTCTATGGAATCCACAGATAAGATTAGATTTAAATTTTTTAAATTCTTTGAAAATAACATTGAATAACATTAGAATGCCGTAGATTATAATTATGATAATAAGATAGTGCTAAGAAAATTATTACTTTTTGTTTCAATACATTTAGATTGTTGATAACAAGCTAAAAAAAATACTTTTAAATACTTAAAAAAAGTATTTGTTTGATAACTGATAGCTCGTTAATTAAATCTTCGTACTTTTTCACGTTTAATCGCACCTTGCGTTTATATTTTCTGTATGCATGTTCGCTTTATCTGTATTTGTTTGCATTTTTGGTGTGTGTATGTATGGTGATCAGCTAGATAAGACCTAGGTCTTCTCTGATGACCAAGTGTGTTTGTTTCGTGAAATAAAATCATAGTTCTCTCTCTTGTTGAACACATAATGGTCTATCTATCCAGTGCTCTGCCACGTAGCAGGTTCAAGGCAAAACTCATACACCCAATCAACTATCTCGCTCTTCAATGAGCACACCATCGACCAACCCAATAAGTCCATCCATTGCCTTGCTCAGTATCGTTACTCGACTCTTACGAAACACGTGCACGTCGTGCAGTTATCGGTTGGAATATTCTCAAACTCAAATATCCCGGTCCCAACACATATGGCGTGAGCAATAAAAATAAATGAAATACCCAAAACAGCAACTAAGAAAAAGAAACCCTGTAAACACATGCACAAGTGTGTGAATAATAGGAAAAAAACTACATGGATCATTGTGTTGAAAAATTAAAACGGCCATGCCCCCCCCACGTAAATCATCACAGGCGTAGAATAGTGGAGGGGGCATTTAACCCACGGTCCCCACTCGGGCCATGCCCTCCCCCTCCACTAAATCCGAGCTTGTGCGAGTCGGTCAAGTATAATATTGAACGGAAATTATTATTCACTAGTAGAAAAGCATTTTAATAGGCTCTCTACAGTAACAGAACCACACTTTACTAACATTTATGTTTCAAAATTAAATTTGTCATGATTATTATTATGTTTAGCTGAAAGAGGTCGCTCTGCTGCAGACCTACAGGCCAGAACCCACGCACAGGAGAGTGACCAAGAAACAGCAGACAAACAAATATTAGCCTACAACGGTCTGCTTGGGCTTGCCTCAATGTGAACATTACAGAAGTAGATGATTAGTAAAGTGGTAGTTACCATAGCGAGTGACTCGGCCACATAGAAGAGCTCAGTAAGTGCGTGCACAGCACTCGACATGATTACAGAATTGTTGGAGTCCTCTAGAGTAACGTTCATCTCCCGATACAGGCCCCATAACGGTCTCAATAGTCCTAGGTCCACTCGAGTCTTCACATCACCATTATCACTGTCCCTGGTAACAGATAGCAGATTTAGATAATTTTAGGTCTAACTATCTCTTACTAATGCACTGCCAAATGGCAAGTCCAAGTTACATATTCTGAAACAAACTCTGCTATCCCTGGTAACAGATAGCAGATTTAGATAATTTTAGGTCTAACTAGCTCTCTAATGAGCACTCCATCGATCATCATGTTTATCCCATCAAAAAGGCCATGCGTTTAGCATATCTAAAATGTAACCCTTTCTTGGGAATATATATTCTGACTTCCGAGGTGGTTTCCCGTTGCCTTCCTCAGTATAAAGATATCTGAGTTAGTCAGTTTTTATTGAAACATGTGCAGTTTTCAATTGGTCTATTTTCAAGGTTCCCGGATCCAACACCAGAACTATAAAAAGGTTAACTTCTGATAAATAATGAAAAGTGTACTATAGGCTATAGCTACGAGCAATATTAAATGCAAGGCCGTAGCAAAGGGTGGGAGAAGCGGGCGGCTGCACAGGGCGCCAAATGAAAAGGGGCGAAAAAACCAACTTATAGGGTCCCAATATGGGTCCCCTTATAAGTAATAGGGGTGCCAAGGTTCACACTAGCCAAAGGCGCCAAAATGCAAAGCAATGGCACTGATTTCGTTAATTCCGTGCAAATTTTCTCGTTTCTGTGCAATGAAATCTATTTGCTTCTTTTCGAACAATTGTCTTATTTCCAACTCTTTTGATTGTTCAAATAGAATGGAAGCATATTAAGCTGTTATTTTTTAAACACAAATTTAGAGTGTGAGACATGCATTGAATTTATAGGCCTACATCTAATTTTTATTATTCTGTAATTAAATTTTATCTTAAAATGAAACTACATTGTTAGTTTGGATTAATTAACATTTCATGGCATAATTAATTAAATCGAGTTCAGAAACTTAATGAGTGAGCTAATACTACAATTATAAATAAATAAATAATAGTAGCAGTGTTGGATCTGGCAAACATAAGAATGGACCAATAAAAATAGATGTGTTTCAAAGAAGCCGACTAACGTAATCACTGGTTAAGGAAACATACAAACTCTACAGTTATATGCCATGCACTTGTCATTAGGCAGTGCACTGAGAGAGAGAGAAATAATAATAACAAAGGTTAGACGTCCGTATCTTCATCCAAGGATGATGTCAGGGACGTCATTCACGTCTATTTGACAAGAGTTGATTACCTGAGGAAAGAATTGAGAACAGTGATAATTAATTGAATGGTTTTCAGTCTCTGTTGACCTGTCTGACTACAGGCCACACATATCAGGCTCGTCCATAGCTCGTCTAGAGGCAGACATCTACAACAACAACAATAATAATGGTTTAGCTTCCGTTTCCTCATCCAGGGATGATGTCAGGGACGTCCCAACAGCATATATCATTACAAACCGGTTCACCCAAATGAAATTTATATGACTTAAGACAGAAATAAAAGAATTAAGAAGTAACAATTATTAAATATAACAAGGTTCAAAACAAATTGGAGGATAAAAAGTATATCTATCATTATTAAACAACAACAACAATGCAGCAAGGATTTAAAGACGTTTTCTAACCCGAAGGCATCGCCTTCAGGTTAAACAAAAGAAAAAAGTGCATTCCCTCATCAAATTTGATGTGATATCATCGCTGATGTCACATTTGACGTCCCTGACATCATCCCTGGATGAGGAAACGGACGTTAAATCTTTATTATTATTATTATCATGATATCATCGTCAGATGATGACCCGTTAAATTGTTATTTACTGTATTGATTTTTAAAATAACTTATTAAAACAGAGATGTGGAGAGTTTACTAGAAAAAGAAATATGCTCCACTAATATTTAAGAAAATCAATGAACACCCCCATAATAGGCCTATATATATTTCAAATGAGCTATTTTGTTCTATTTCCCGCATAGGGATACTACGTCAACAGTCCTAGATCACGTGACTTGGCATCTGCTCGTCCATTGGTCAGCTGCTAGACCAGAGGACAAATTGACCAATGAGAAAGCAGCTGGTAAGTCACGTGATTTAGTTACTAAATTTAAATTATTGTTTTAACTGCCAGCACAAAATAGCTAATTAAATATAATTTAATAGTTCAGAGAACTGAGGAAGACAGAGGCCATCAACACTGGGGACCGGCAGGATGCCTAAAGAATAAGAAATACGAAGATTGAATCATTATGTTATTCAAAAGTCCGAGACAACAATTGCAACACAGTCTAGTAAAGATTTCTCTGTTTCAGGCAAAAAAAATTGAAATTGTTCAAATATTCTAAAGCATTACCTGATGAATTTCTCAGATGCCAGCAGTTCACAGAGTATGAGATATCCTGTGTCAAATCTACCCAACCTGCCACCTAGTACAGTGAATCTGAACCCCCACTCTGTACTCTCACTGTCCAGACTGTACTTGTAGTACAACGTGTCACCTAGTACACAATCAATCAATCAAGCACTCAACCTATCACCTAGTACTGTAGTCATATACAGAAAAGGTCAAATAAATCAAAGTAGATTAATAAGGCATAGCTAAGAAAAGCAAAGTTATGTTAGTTAAAATGAAAGGTAGCAAAAATATCTGAACCGGCATTGCAGATGTGTATGTAGCTTACATGGGGGAGGGAGGGGGTGTATGACTAATTATAAATAAATTCGGCCCTGCAGAGGCTTATTTATTGATCTTTCGTTCACCCACGTCATGAAAAATAGTGTCAACCTCCCCCCCCCCCTCTCTTTCTCTCTCTCTCTACTGCACCGCCAAACGGCAGGTCCATGGCATATAACTGTATAGTTAAGCAATATATTATTGGAGATAAAGTTAACATTCTGAGGTTTATCTCCCAATCCTTCCTCAGTGACTGCGTTAGTCGGCTTTTACGAATCACATGCAGCTTTCAATTGGTCAATTCTCAAGCTTGATGGAAACAATACAGAAAATCTGTACTACATTGTGAATAGAAGCTCACCGGGCATTTCAAAGTTGATCCAGTGATCTTGAGATCCAGAGAACGAGTGCTTCTCCTGCGTGAAGTCTAAATCAGCGGCGATAACTAGTTCATCGTACTCGTCCTCCGTACAGCATCTACATACATCAATCAATCGATCAATCAATACATCAATCAATCGATCAATCAATCAATCAATCCATAAATCGATCAATCAATCAATTAATCGATCAATCAATCAGTCAATCAATCAATCAGTCAATCAATAAATCAGTCCATCAATTTCAAGAGCTAATATGTGAACTAAACAAATTAATTCCAATTATTTTAATTATTGATATAATTATTCCTTGATATCTAAGTTTCACTTCAAATTTAGCATATTTACATGTATATAATCAAACGAGAAACAATAATAGTCTCTTTAAATTTTGAGGCTGTGCCCCAATAAGGGCTACATATATCATAGCAAACTTTTTCGTGTAGTTGTGAATACAGTTCTACAAATGCGAACAAGGCACTCATTTCCAATATTTGTTCGCAATGCTTAGAAATTAATTTAGGTGCGACTCCAGAGCTTCAAAAATGTGTTTCTGCGGCTAACCCGCCAGACAAATTTGGCCCCCCCCCCCTGATTAATGTGT
>JAQFZF010003907.1:0-10984 GCA_034695365.1 Enchytraeus norvegicus
GAACTGCTTGTAGCTGCATAGTCTGTTTGAGACGTCCCTGACATCGCCTTCGGGTGAGGAACCGGACGTTAAATCCTAATTGTATTGTATTGTATTGTATGTCGGATAATTATAAATATATATTAGGGGAATTCAACTATACTTTCGACTGTGATTATAGTTATACCATTTCTTACCATCATCATTGTATGCCTACTCTTGTATTACACACCCTAGGCACAATTTCCAGGAAGTATACTTTTAATGCATTAGCAGTATTACAGTGCACATCTGACAATTTTCGTAGATCTGACGGTGAGATCGCCACTCGTCTTGAAGCTACGAAAAAATCGTACGTTATATCTGTGCATAATTTCACTATCTTCTGCAGAAGCCACCTACTACGCACTAATTACGAAACTTCTTCAGTATAGTACCGTACTCTTGTTACATACTGTAAGACGCTTTAATATTGAAAGATGTTAGACAATCTGCTATTGGTCGCGCTATAGGTGTGATGTTAGGCTCCACCTTGTTCTGGTTCTTTGCTCTATCAGGATCGCTTCTTGACTTGCCAATAAAACAGTGTGAAGCATTTCTTTCTTACAAAGTTGTTTCTGTCTCTTTTCATCTTTCTCTGTCTGCTTCTGGTCTCTCTTTCTGTTTCTCTCTCTGTCTCTCTGCCTCTGTCTCTCTCGCATTCTCTCACTCCCTCTCTATCCCTCTCTCGTATCCCTCTCTCTTTTTTCTAAAACATACACTAACCTCAGCTGCAAATATGTAACTCGTCTTCATTTATTCCTGTTGGCCTTACGATATTCATGTTGCAGTTTTGTCTCATCAATATTGTGTTTACTGTTTAGGTAATAATGTTTTCATTTCAACAATTTAATTAATATTTCACTAGTAGCCTGGTAGCCTACGGCTTTCCACAAGTAGGCCTATACCAGATCCAGTCACATTTGACTGGTAACCTATGCATTCTATCAGCTTTTATCATTTAAAACTTTATTGAAAAAAGAAAAGCAGGAATGATAAATTTTAGTCGTTTCACTGGATGATTGTAACTAGAAAGTTTAAAGCTATTTCGACCCACATTTTACAATATTAGGCCCTATGCGCTTATATATTCTCATAATACGGAGCGATCTGTCGAGAATGAATGGCAATTATTAAAAACCACATCGAAAAATAATTATTTCATATTGTGTTTATTTACAATAAATAAAATTATTTGAGTAATATTAGACAGTAATAAGGGTGATTACCAAATTGCGCCTCAGAGAATATTTCATGAATAGAAACTTTGATTTAATTGAACATGTATCAAATAAAAATAAAATCAACGGCTTAAAGCCCTGTTCATCATCTGACGACGATATTAAGAACGTCTCAAGCTAAGTAAATCTCGATAGATGGTTCGCAGAAAAACATATGCTGATAGAGAAGTAAGCCGTAGGATTCCTTTATTGAATTTTTGTTTTGTATCAGAGCTTGAATACTAAAGTAACAAAAATGTCGATGGCGGAATACATGTATAAGTTGCTGTACGGAAGGAAGTTAGGAATACAGTATCGTCTGCCGGTGGGTGAATGGAGCAGTCGAAGTGAACTCAATTGTAAAACATCTTGTGACATCACTCAGGTACACTAAGTCTCATTAAGTAATTTGTATTGTCTATATAACCAATACAAACTTGTTCAGTAGGCTACGAGAAAACCGGTTTCGTTAATATTCCTCAGCTGCAAGAAGAGGATTGACTAAAGCATAGAAGTACTAATATATACACTAGAAGGCTCAAGCAATAATAATAATCCGTAATCTCATGGCTACATGACTGCACTCCGGATGTTGATGTGTGAAGCTTAAAAGTATGAATAAAATGAAGTCATGGAATAAAAAACAATATGACATTCATAGAGAATAGTGCAATAAAGTGTCTAAATAAACAAGTGTCTCATTTTTAATTTCATTTTAAACATATTTTGTGTTACACACATCAACATCCGGAGATATCCCTGTAGCCATGAGAGTATAACATGTTATTGTTCTAGTGCATATATTAGTATTTCTATGGACTAAAGCATTATAATATACTGGTTGAGGAGGCTTGGTATAGCGACTGGTTCTCATAATAATATGCTGAAGCACACAAGAAAGTGAATGTGGTAGGCCGTAATATTATCTAGTTGTTTAATTTTTTTTGAAGTATATAAGATAATTATTATCTCCGCGTTGAATCCGGAAAACCTTAAAATAGAGTCAGTAGACCAACTAAAAACTGCTCGACTAAACAGATATTAAAGGAGATGAAGGAAGCCATCAAAGAAACCACACTTCCCTAGCTAGAGGTTACAGTTTACGTACAGTGAAAGAATTACTTTGATTAATAATGGGATTAACTTATTGAAATTATTTTAAATTAAATATAATCTTGTGATTGTAGGACAGTGCAGAGTACACACCCATGACGGCGGATAACGAGACAAGCTCTCTTCCTCACTGGTTCAGTTCACCTCCAATGGATGACGGACTTTTCTCTAATGACTCATCGCATCCGATGCGTCATAGAGATATCCCGGAAACTCCTCTCAATCCCACCGAGTCCCCCAATCGACCTTCACCTCAAACCCGTAGCACGAACGAGGATGGATCCGTTTCCAGTTGTTTCTCCGATGGAGGAATCAAGAATCATGCAGAGGAACAAATTAAAAGGACAACGTCTGTGATAGTAAGATCAACACAAAAACCTATGTTAAAAGAAACTGACGCTAAATCTGAAAACGGGTTTAATCTGTATCCATCCTGCCGGTTTACGGAAGGGGCTAAAGTTATTCAGAATACAAAACTGGGCAGGGAAGGAGAAATGTCGGATAGGATGGACCCTTACAAACTTATTAATAGTAAGTCAAAATGCGACGAAGAGTTCGAACAATTTCAACATGATCTGCACTTTCAATTACCCAGACAATCTGATATGCATTCAGAATCTGAAACTATTGCACCTGAATTGTCGTTGATCGCCACAAGCCAATCAAACGACTTCGCTTATTCCCATCGTATTTCGACAGAAACATTTGGTGACAGGCTTTCCGAAGATCACTATCCACATATTAAGATTTGTAAACAGGAAGCCTCATCTTATACCACTGCATTGGAATTGTCTGCCGAGCACACTTCACCACGTTGTTTGGATGGTAGATATTCTATCCATTGTGAAACACCTTCTGCAGTTAGCTATGGCTCAGAATCAGACAGCATAAAGAATGACGTCACTGCAGAAATTGTTCACTGCAGAAGAGCACTGTTCTATCCCACAGATCGTCTCGAAGAACGATCTTCTGAGCTTGACGTTAGACATACGTACTATAACAGAAATACGGATAGATCCTGTAGTAGATACTGTTGTACGTATCCAGACTGTTATGCAGACAATTCTGGCGAAACTATGACGTCATCATCGTCATCATCTCCAGTGTTATACAGCGGAGATCATCACGTGACTGGGGGCTATGATTCATTTCTCATGGCTACCACAATGATGATGAAATCATCCAGTGTTTACAGTATCTATGACAACCACACCACAGCGGCTTCCATGCACCCTTATTCCCTTTCTTCCAGGCTGGAAGAGTATCCGGACTCCGCTATGTTGGGTCCGGGAAGTCAGGGTTGTATTGGTGGTTCAGAGTTGGGCGGATTACTGGAAAGATTTGACGGCTATCCAGAAGAGATTAAATATGAAGGATACGGGCTGGATTCATGTATGATTCCTGGTAGTATGACGTCATCAATAGACTGGTATGAATTAAATATATTAGATTATATATGCCCACCATAATTACACTACATACATTACCATTACACTATATGGTTGTGTTGACTGTTGAGTAGTTACATGTTTATTTACCCTCTCTACCTCACATTCCCATGGCCTATACTGTAGTTTCCTTGCAGATAATTTAGTTTTCTACGTTGGGTCACCTTATCCTTTCTCAGTAGTCGGCTTGTACGAAACACGTGCAGCTTTCAGTTGGTCTATTCTCAAGTTCGTCGGAGACAACAATCGGCATTCTACTTAGGCCTGCTAATCCACGTTAAATGAAATAAAGCGGATTTAACGTTAGTTTCATCGCTCGAAGGCCCCTTCTGCGATGTATGCGATGTGAGTCTCCGATTTGAATCGCGCATCTTTGGGAACCGACGCGCTTTAACCAATGCACCACGCGGTTTAGACGCTTTAAGTTCAGCTTAATTCTTTGATCGATTTCGGTAAACATGTCTTTTATGGATTGTTCAGGAAACAATAGGCCTACAAGTAATTTATCCTAATCAAAATGTGTGAGATTATATTATTTAGACCCTTTAGAAGGCAAGGGTGTTATCTGGCAATTTCATCATATTGAAGGAAAGAAAAAATAAATTCTAGTGTCCTGTAGGCCTACATAACTAATTAAATGTTAGATAATAAAAGTAGGCCTGATTAGTAATTACCAATCTATCTACCTAGTGTACTTCACCGCCTTAGGTAGGCCTAGTGCGAGGTAGGCCTACTACTTTTGATCATTCCGTTCCACTTGCTTCGATTCTGTGCCTTTTCTTTTAATCTTTCACTATTTAAATTCAATTCTACATGTAGATCTATGCTCAAGAGGTCCTCATTTACTACGTTCATCCATATTTTATGGTTTCCATTTTTCTTAATTACTTAATATAACGTATAATATGACTTAATATAATTGGTATAATGTATCCGTTATGCTCTTTGGCGGCGTTTACAATATCATAGATCTAATTCATTTCCAGCAAATAATAATAATACAATACAATAAAGATTTAACGCCTGTTTCCGTTTTCATTGACAGTATGTTACTGTATGTCACAAGTCAACACACTTTGCTGAAGAATTAATTAAGCTAAAAAACAATTGGCATCATTCAACAAGCTCAACACGAGTGGACATGCAATCTATCACTAAAGAAGCCAAAGGTGTCGCTTACATATGATTTCACTTAATGATAGCATCAGGTGTCGCTTACATATGATTTCACTTGATGATAGCCCTAGGTGTCGCTTACATATGATTTCACTTGATGATGAGGAAGAGATTTAGGAAACTAATGACGTCACGATGATTAATCAATTTCCTGTTGTAGTTGCTCTCTGCCCACCGGAAAGTTTTCCACACGTCAGGATTCCCTGATGGTCGTCTCCTCCTCCCTGCGAGGTAGGGGGATGGCCCACCGGGCGGGGGGAGGTAGGCTGAGGGTGGACATGTGGTCCAGAGAAGAGAGAGGAGGGGGGACGGAAGGGACAGGTCGCCCCACCGGAGGAAATTCTGGATTACTCTGTGCAGTGTGTGGTGATAACGCAGCCTGTCAACATTATGGAGTTCGAACCTGCGAGGGCTGCAAGGGTTTCTTTAAGGTCTGTTGGTAGTTATACAACGGTACAATACGGATTTAATGTCCGCTTCATCATCCGACGATGATATCCGGGAAGTTATGTACTAGTTCATTCAGAAGTAGGCATATTTAATTGCAATTTAAATTTGTTAAAAATTTTGCATTATTGTTTAGTAGGAGTCCTTTTCAAATGTTGTTCTAGTGATCATATAATGTCAAGTATATGCTCCATTAAATTGAATCGCGTTTTGAATATCTATGTTAATTGTACCCGCATTGTATACATGCCAATTTGCTCTTAGAATAGTTCTGTTCTAATATAAACTCCACATTCAGAAGTCTGATGTTGCTTTGTTTTCTACACAACTAATATGGTATAAATTGGCCTAATGCGAATATAAAATGTATGATAGTCAATTGACAATTTTTGCTGAAATTGGAATCACAGAACGTTAACAAAATTGCATTGAATTTGAAACAGAGAACAGTCCAGAAGAGGTCAAAATACGTGTGCCTGTCCGGTAAGAACTGTCCAGTGGACAAGAGACGCAGAAATCGATGTCAGTACTGTCGCTTTCAGAAGTGCCTGAGTGTGGGCATGGTCAGAGAAGGTTTGTTGCCTTGCAATGTAATATAATACAATATAATAATACAATACAATGCACTATTATACAATGAGGATTTGACGTCCGATTCCTCACTCGAATACGATATCAGGGTCTCCAAAAGCGAGCTATCTAACTGCAAGCAGTTCAATACCGCCAAAACATTTTCGCCACGTCATAGATCGGAGAGAAAGCGAGATATGAAACAGTGTCAGTCCAATTCTATCCTACATGTATTTGTTTATATATCTTTTCAAGTTTTATTGTATATTATTTGTAAAACTTACAAATAATATACAATGATATATAATTATTTCATGTAATCCTGTGAGGTTGTCAGATTGAGTTGTAATAAACGAATATAGGCTTACATGTAGGCCTATTACTATAAGCCAGGGTATGTTTACATTGCCAAGATATACTCTACTTAATTAATTATAATTATTACATTTCATTCCACAAAGATTTATTTTGAGTCGCCGAATGCTATAATATTCACTGTGTAAAAGTTCCTAACATTATATTTTTTATACTATTATCAAAGCTTACTATTTCTATATTTCTCTGCAGTGGTGAGGACAGATTCTTTAAAAGGACGTAGAGGACGTCTACCTTCGAAGCCGAAATCAATTCAAATCAACCCCAAGGCGACCTCGCCCCCAATAAACCTCTTAACCTCTCTAGTCAGAGCTCATGTGGAGAGCTCACCTGATCACAGTAACCTCAATTATGCTCAGGTTAGTCCAGTGGCGGTCTAGGATTTTTGAGGGGGGGCCAACTACATGTATTTTTTTGGAGAGGGGCCAAGCAAAAAAATGAGGGGGGCCCGGGGGGCCAAAACGCAAATTATGCGGATTTAATGCACAATTTTCACAAATTTGCCAATTTTTGACATTCCCATTTTTTTCTTGGCCCCCCTCGGCTCGAGGAGGAGGTGGGCATGGCCCCCCGGCCCCCTAAATCCGCGCCTGGGTTAGTCTCAAATACACAATTTCACGCAATATCGCTAAATAATTTCATTTCAAGCAAGGTCATATAAAATGCATGCATGAGCATATCTCTATTTGCAGAACAAAATACCATTAGAATTAAGTTTCTTTATGATTATTGAATTTATTGTAGAATTCTATCCTGTGAGATATTCACTATTTATTCTGAAAAAACCTGCTGTATTATATGCTCTTCTACGAGTTTTGTTAAAATTTTATATTAAAAGAATGACATTTATGTAAAAAAAGTAGTTACAAATTGGTTAAATAGCTGAATACTTTTATCTAGTTATTAGTTTAACTATTTATTTAATGTATTAAAAAGATTAGTTAAACAATTTCCTTATTTAAAAAAATAGATTAGTTAAAATAATAACTTTCTTCAAGTTTGATGCACATCACTGTCAGTTGGTCGTGCCATAAATTTTATAAATTATCAATAAATCAATCAATGAGGATTTAACATCCGGTTCCTCACCCGAAGGCGATGTCAGGGACCTCGACTAGTGAAATTGTTGACTGGTGTTCAAATCCCGAAGAAGCAGATTAGTAGGCAACATTTTTCACAGGCATATTGGATATGATTAATTGAAAATAAATTGTATCTAATCAATAGCAGTGGTGGGAAAAGTTCTAAATGGAATCATGTTATGCTCATTGCACTACTTTGTGTTTTACAGTTCACTCAACCACATTTTCAGCCTGACGACAGTTGTCTGCAGGACACTCTGACGTCACATGCAGGACAAATACCTACGTCACCCTCTTATCTAGTACTACTCGTGAATGACGTCATAGCTTCTTGCGGTGAAGTCATCGAATCTTGGGCAAATAAAGTTCCGGGGTTTAGAGATCTCAACTCTGAGGACAGGAGGTTGCTCTTCGTAGGGTCCTTTCTGGAGATATTTATTCTACGTATGGCGCAAAGGTTCGTCGAATTTCTAACTCTTGTTAAACATTTCTTTAAAGCAATAAATATCAATTTTATCTTCTATTTCTCCCAGGGTCATTAACATTACAACCCAGGGCAATTAATTTTACAAAAAAAAGAAAGTCAGTAAGAAGTAAGCGGAAAATTCCTGTGCATTAAGACTTAACTACAGGTATAATTACGGTATTTTATATATAATAACGGTATTTTATATATAATAACGGTATTTTATATATAATAACGGTATTTTATATATAATAACGGTATTTTATGTTCTAGGATGATTTCACTCAAGGATGACGCTATAACATTTTGTAGCGGGGTAGTGCTGCACAGAGCGCAGTGTGCCCACGGTTTCGGCGGTTGGATGGAGGCAATGGTTGAACTCGCAGCGATCATGTCGAGATCAGAGGTGGGCCTGACAGATGTGGCTTGTCTCACCGCGCTATCACTGTTCACAGGTGACTAATACTTTAATCATAAAATTAACAAATCAATAAATCAATCATTAATCAACAAACCACCAGCTAGTCGACTATTCAAGGAACATTTTTCTGTGGGGGGCTATGAGACATTTGTTTCCCAAAAAGGGGCGATAGGCTGTAGCTAAGAAAAAAGTTTGGGAACATTGTTTTAAATTATCATAACGTAAATATCAAGAGCGCTTGTTGAAAAGGACGCTGTACGAATCGAGAAAGTAATTACTACTCTCTTTCGCTCTTTAGTGTGCTGCCAAATGAACGTACAGGTCCAAGGCACGCATTTAAATTCAGTCTTCTATTATATTCACTAAAGAGCACGCCATTGACGAAAAAATGGATCCCAGCAAAAATGGATCCCTATTCCTTTGTCACACTTTTATATATAGCCTTTATCTTGGGCGATCTGTCTTTCGAGGTTGACTTATTGTTTATTGACTTGTAAAATAAGATTTTGTTTTAATTTATTTAACAGTTCGCCCAGGGTTAGAAGACGAGAAGCGAGTGGAGCAGCTTCAGGCCGGGGTGCTGGACGCCCTGAGACAGCATTGTACCTACAATTGTGTGTCAGCTGACCTCGGTGTTAGCAATGAGCTATCTGCAGTACTATCCCTCATACCACATGTACAGGCTGTGGCCCGCGCAGGTCTTGACCGCATTGTTTACCTTAACAACCAGTATCTGTCGCAGCAACAGTTGTCACAGCAACAACTGTCACAGTTGTCTCATCAACAATTGTCACCGTTGTCGCAGCAACAGTCGTCACAACAACAATTGTCGCAGCAACATTTATTACATCAACTGTCACAGCAGCAGTTGTCACAGCAACAATTGCCACAGCAATTGTCACAGCAACAATTGTCGCAACAACTGTCACAGCAGCAGTTGTCACAGCAACAATTGGCACAGCAATCGTTGTCACAAGGGTTGTCACATCTAGAGCAGTTACCGGGTTTATCTCAGCATTTGTCGCTTCAAAACCAGGATTCAGAATTACAAAAGCAACAACAACAACAGCGACAACAACAACACAAGTCGTTGCAGCAACATGGTCAACAACCCGAACAGTTGTATTCAGTCATGCAACATGAACAACAACCGACAACCTATAATCAGCAACAATTTGATACACACATATTCGATCAGTTGTCTCATCAACCCTTAATGCAACCAGATGAGCAGCAACTCTCTCACAAACATGCTGCACTACAAGAGCAACCGCTTCAACAACATGCGTTATCACAACAACAACAGCAACAACAACAACAACAATATGAATATCTCCCACCAGTTTCTGTTACATCTAATCAACAACAACAACAGCAACAACAACAACAACAACAGTTAAGACAACAGTTGTCAGCAGATCAGCAACATCCTCCTCAACAACCCGTTGCAGTGACGAGACCGCCGCTAATTGATCAACTTCTCTATATGGCTTTCTATTCACACAAGGGAGTAATTGAGGCACCCAGAAGCTAGTTGGACTATCCCACATTTACATCATTTTGAGAAAAATGAGTTTGAAAATTAAGGTTCTTAAAAAAACTAGAACTTTGACCAGAAGTTGTTTATAGCATTAATAACATGTTTCAAATATAAAAGTTAACAAATTTCATTATTTAGACTATTTTTGAGACTTAATGCAAGATGATCGGTGTTTTAGCTCTATTGTAACAAATCAAACACCTTATATAATTAAATATATCATTAATAACGCTTGCTTTTAAGATAAAAAAAGGAGTTATTATGTTTAATCTAATTCTAATTAATACTTAGAACATTTCAAGCTGACAGAATTGCACATTATGAGGGGCAGATTGTTATGATTGACACAACTAAATAAATTTCATTAAACACCCCAATCATACCGCTAGTAATATATAAATATTGATTTGACAAACAATTGTGTGTGACCGTTATGGGATAGTCATCTCTGTCACTCATATTACAATAATAGCGAGAGCCAAAGTTGTTTTCGACTTGTTAATTCTGTATGGGTCAACCTGCGGGTTAGGCATTTATAGCACACATAGTTAGGCTTGAAATGTATACGGAACAACCTCTAACTCAAAAATGACAAAAATGTGAGATAACCCAAGTTGGTTCTGGGTGCCTCAATTATAAACTAGACTAAATTAAAGACGTGCCTGATATCGTCATCATATGATGAAACGGACGTTAAACTCATATTGATTGATTGATATTATTGGAGTTGTGCAGAATTCGATGTAACTTAGTTCACTATCTTAAGTATTAATTTAATACTTAAGATAGTGATTATCGAATTGATTATCTGAATTTGAACGTATTCGTCAAATTCTTTCTGCATGGGCCGAAGTATCGGAAAAATACAAAAGTAGAAAGATTCATCTCTGAATACAATATCCCTGTAATATCGTCCCTGACATCACCTTCGGGTGAGGAACCGGACGTTAAATCCTCATTGTATTGTATTGTGTACTAACTAACATCTTCCATAATCACAATATACGACTAAGCACGAAAATGAATGTCCGTAACACATATGTATATTCAATTCTACTCTATGCTAGTGAATGTTGGACACTGTCGACAGCTATGACCAAAAGATTAG
>JAQFZF010003908.1:0-10983 GCA_034695365.1 Enchytraeus norvegicus
TACTGAGATAGTTTAAATAATAAAATTTCATGATCGACTGTGTCGAAGGCTTTGCTTAAATCAAAGAAGAGTCCTAGAACATAGTTTTTAGAGTGAAGCACCTTGTTCATTGTTCAATACTGCAATTCAACTGCCATCACGACTGAAAATGGAGTACGTAATCGCAGGTTTAAAACGCCTTTATTTTACAACTGAACCATCAAGGTTCGTGTCTCATTCTAATATCGGGTTTCATAGGCTCATGGTTCGAATCCCAGTGCTGATCCGTCACTGATGTGAGCATTAGGCCGCAAAACTGACACTAAATTCGACTGTAACCTTTAAGTTAAAAGTCGAGTTAGCATTAATTCTATAGACGTAATTACTTTAAGCATAACCATGAAGGTTTTGACCAGCGTGATTGGTAGCGCTAGCCTGTAGACCACGTGATTACTACTACCGGCTCCCACGCTCTGCTATTTAATATAGGCTTGATAAGTACAAGCAGTCTATTTAACTCTTTATTAGGCCTTATGGCTGGCTGAGACTGATGTCTGACTATTTGCCTTAAAACACTGCCGTGTCGGTCTGTAGATTCCTTATCGGAAAAGCCATAAATAGTTTCAATAACGAAATATTGAGTATAATAGAGTGTGCTATGTACATTTGAAATGTTAAACTCATTTAGCTGGGATCCGCATGGTGTGGTCTCGTAGTACCACACCTTGAGGTTCAAACATGTCCCTGATTGGCTGATAAATATAAACATGCTCCGATTAGGGTTGCAACTTTTTATGAAGACTATTCCGGACACTGTCAGTATAGCGGTCAAGCGCCGTCGATGTTATGATTTAGTCTAGTACTTGTTCCTTTCAGTTTTCCGGACAGCCAATGTATTGTCCGGATAGACCCTATTCTGTTTTCCGGACACACCATGCAAATTCCGGACAGTCCGGACAAATTCCGTACGGTTGGCAACCCTAGCTCCGATTGGCTGCTTGGATCTAAGCAGCCTATAGGATTGCCACCTTTTCAAACCTGTGTATTTTAAAACATGGCTATTGCTTGACGGCCCATGTTTATGTCAGCCTAATGAGGCCAGCGCGTACAATTATTCCTATAATTTTATGTTCATGTAATTTGTATTGTATTTTCACAGATTTCCTGACGTCCCTGACATCATCTCTGAATGAAGAAACGGACGGTAAACCTTAATTATTATTATTATTATTATTATTATTATTTTTGTACAGGCTGATGACACAGAAGGAATACATAATACCGCTTTCATTCAAGAATAGCACATTGGAATTATTCAACAAGAACTTTCCCGCCAATCAGAACGCTTCTGTGCGAGAAGGCATTCCCTCATTGGAGGAGAGTGTGTCCATACGACCCCTACTCAATCTTGAGGAATACAAGTGTGTAATCTGTTAAACTGTATTGATATTAAATATTAATGAATAATTATTAATGTTTAATCATGCTGTTTGAAGCAGTATTAGTGTTATCTAGATTTATTATTATAATGCATAATAAATAAAAATATATAAAGTAAAATGTTTCACACCTGTCTTCTGTCCGACCATCACTATTTATTTTTATTTTTGAGACTTACACAATTATGAAAAATAGAATAAGCTACGGATAGGGTTAGGGTGTGGGTAGGGTTAGTATTAAAAATAAACCCAGATTAATGAATCAATACAGTAGCTAAGATTCCAAATTTTTCCCTAATCCAGACCCTAAACCTTACGAGGTTTTCAAATTACGGATAAATTTAAAGTAGGCCTTCCAATGTTACAAAACAATATTAAAATAATGCATAATAAATATAAATATACGAATTAAACTGTAATGGAAATAATGCATAATATTAATTTAAATGCATTATAATATTTTTGTCAAATGTGGAATAGACGAAATGTGATATTAAACACCACCTCATTTAGCTCCTATATTCAATAATATTGTTAATTTATACGATATTGAGTTAGCTGCAACGATCTCTAACGATCTCCGCTGGTATGATACCACTCAAAAGCGAAGATATAAAAAAGTATAGGCCTACATATATAATGCTTCATAAGTGCCTAATTATCAGAAATAATCTAAAGAAGAGACCAACATTCCAGTAAGAAATGCATCGAAACGTATGTTATATTCTGTCCCATTAAAGCTAGGGTGATGATTGATTGATTGATTGATTGATTGATTGTAGAGCTAGAGCTATGAATAACGAGCAGACTCGGCTGGACCCACCCTACTTTCCCCTGGACATACTCAAGCAGCACTTGATGATTGATTGATTGATTGATTGGTTAACTGACTGATTGATTGATTAATTGATTGATTGTAGAGCTAGAGCAATGAACAACGAGCAGACATGGCTGGACCCGCCCTACTTTCCCCTGGACATACTCAAGCAGCACATGATGGAACTGCTCACTGAGGCTGTTAGAACAGGCGCAGCCCACATCAGAGATCCCATTGGTGGCACCAACGAGAACCTATTCGTGTAAGTTGAATAATAATAGAGTCTATTCCTGTATTGGAGGAGTTATGACCTAATTGTTAGAACATCGGCCTCAGAAGCAACAAGACCTGGGATCGATCCCAGGTCAGATCAAAAAGAAAAATAATCCCAGGTGTCTGGTAGGTTAGTGGATATCAGCGCTTGCTGCATAGTGCGCTCTAAACTGTAATGATACGTCTAATCATGGAGAGAGAGAGAGACACATGCCCTAGCCAAAAAATCCTATACGATTGCCCTATAGGGCAAACCTATAGGGCAATCGTATAGAATTTTTTGGCTAGGGCATGTGTCCTATAGGGCACTCCTATATGGCAATCCTTTTGAAACAGACACGGCTATAGAAATCCTATAGGGCTATATCCTATAGGGCAATCCTATAGGTCATTAACCTATAGGGCAATGTCCTATAGGACAATCCTATAGGGCAATCCTATAGGGTAATCCTATAGGACAATCTTATAGGGCAATCCTATAGGACAATCCTATATGACAATCCTATAGGACAGCCCTATAGGACAATTATATAGGACAGCCCTATAGGACAATCCTATAGAACAGCCGTATAGGACAATCCTATAGGACAGTCCTATAGGACAAGCCTATTGGACAATCCTACAGGACAATCCTATGGGACAATCCTATCAGATTGCCTTCAGCACAGTCTTGAGTTCAATCTTGCTGGTTAGTTTTGGAGTGAACAGTTTCCGCTCAAGAATAGCGCATCAGACGTGGTAGAGGATTAAGGTCAGGTGAGTTGGTGACCACTCATCTTTTTTGACCAACTCCGGCCTATGCTGTTCTATTCATATTGTACCATGGCTATTTGAATGAGCATTGTTAATAAAATTATGTTTTTTTACATTTTTGCGTAGAAACTCCGTAATATTTTTAAATAATGAATATATTTCGACCAAATTTGGAAGTTAGAAGTCAAGATTCTCCTCGTGAAGGCCTCAAAATATGTTCGAAATATTTGAGTTTTGACGAGGTTATTGAGATTTCGCAAGCGGGTCGGTTTTATCCGGACACAGTGTATATATATTATATAGAATAGGCATTTTCATTAACGCCGAGAGATCTACATATATTTTATTTGTATTTTTCGGTGATGCTGATTTCGGTGATATGATTGACTTATCGACTGATTGATTGATTGATTGATAGACCTCTGCTACGGGTGGTGGATAAGCTGTTTTTGATTGGTCTACTGGATGATAAGGAGTTCAATCAACTCTTGTACCTCATCGATCCCATCAACTTTGATCTCGGCACCAAGCAAAGTTTGTATTAGTAATTTGTATCATAATTAGGTAAAATAATTAATCGCGGCAATCAATCAATCAGCCATAAGCTGTCAGTCAGTTAATGAATTAATATCAACCAATAAATATATGAAATTAATTTAACTTAAATTTAATTTCATTATCTTAATTAGTTTTTGTAGTTTTAGTTTATAAACACTTTCAATGAGCATAAAAAAGAGATGTCAACAGTTAAAATTTAATGCAAAATAAAGTCTCAGATTGATAAATTCATGGTTTCATAACCGTGCCCGACATGCACTTGTATTAACTGAAATAAAATAAGTGAATTTATAAATATTGATTCATTTTAGGCATTTGAATTTGTTGAATTTGCAAAATACTGTATCGTTTGCATATTGGTTTCAATTAGCCTACATCATCATTTCTTCTGGGCATTTTTTGCGCATGTTTATTGATTATGCTAGATATTCAACCTTGTTTACATTGGTTATTCATAGTAATTTTGAATTACTATAAATAACCAACTATACTGTGCTGTGATTTGTTGTATTTCAATAGTTTGTATTGTATTTTGTTGAATTTGTTTAGCTGAGAAAGACCCTGATGAATGGACTGATGGAACTCTATATGAGAGTAAGTTAACAGTTAATTTGTACTATAGATAGCAATTTTGATGACAATAACAACGACACAATTAGAGTCCTACCATCATCAATGACAGGCCGACGGGTATTTGGCGATACAGGTGCGTATGAAGATGGAAGGCTAATCGTGTACCTGGGCTGATGCATTTCGCGCCCATCGAAAGGCAAGTGTACGACTTATCATGGAGTAACAAAATAAAAAAACGACACAAAAGCCACAACTAACTAACTAACTAAGAAAGGAACTAGAATGTGCGTCTGCTATGTATGAATATATACGGAAATAAAAAAGTACTATGAAACCAAAGCCAAACCGATTAGAAGTAAATAATAACCAATTGTTCCAAGCCATAAACCAAAAAACTTATTCCAAGGATAAGTTTTTTAAACGATTAGCAGTAAAGAAATAACCAACTGTTCCAAACCATAAACCAAAAAAACTTATTCCAAGGATAAGTTTTTCATACTAAGGGAAGGGAGGTTTAATAGTTGGTCGCGATTCTTGGGCATGGTTGTCGATATGGAATAAATTGATCAATCAATTAGTTCGTGAGTAACTGCTTCATCATACAATCCGGTTGGATAGTGTACTCCTCAGCACACTAGCTCGATGAGCAGGATGTAGCGGGTTTGAGTCCCAGCTGATTCCGTCTCTGACATTATCCTTCGATACGGAAGCTGACGTTAAACTTAGATTAACAGCTTTACAATCAATTTGTATTAAAATGTAATCTCCAAAGCAGTCTATTTGACGGTCAATCAATCAGAATTAACTAATGTAATTACTGTTGGCCTGACCAGTGTTTTCCTAAATAGGCCTATAATAATTATTATTGTACCAGTATTTGCAAAATCAATTTCTGGATCAATCATTTACCCATAAATTAATATCTATCAGCCAGGGGAATAATTATAATTAAGCCTTTACTAACTCTCTGAAGTCAACACTCTGTGTATGAAACACATTCCGCCGTCCAGCATGACAATTATCTACGTATTTTACATATTTTATATTTATGATTTTGATTGATGTTAATTGTGAACTTCATCCCATTTTTACACTTCTCAACCTGTTCATAATTATAGTCTTTCTTTCATTTCACATTGGATTTACTGTTTCGATTCTTGATCTGCAGTCTATACATTAGGCCTACCCAGAATGTGCTGGTGTCAAAATATTATTTAACAACTTTTAGCAGTAGATTCCTGTTAGATCATGTCTGCGGTGGTTCGTACTTTGCGACACCTTCTGATACGACAGTTGACACTAATCTAGGTTGCATTATAATGTGCCATTTGCTTTATCACGCAGCTGGTCCTACAAAGAAATATGGCCTCATACAAATCAAGCTCTCAGAACCTGTCAAACTTGAGGCAAGTAAAATGTTAAATGCTTTCACACGATTAAGAGTTGATTTCTAAACTTCATGTCTGCGGTGGTTGCTGGGCAACGGTGCTAACTCACAGATAAAATAAATACTTTTTAAATGGAGAAGATAACAAATTATTTCAGAACCACTGCTTTGAAAAACCAAGCTTAAAAATTAGACCTATAATTCATGAAATTTGTAAAGAGTTTTGTTATGGTTTTTGTTCGCCTTGGAGTTTGTCGACTAGGTGCTGACTCCATATTAAAAACAGTTCAATACTCACACAGGGTTTCATCAGATTCTCTGATCTGCTTCATATCGGGTTTAGAATTTGTTTTAAATTCATAATTAATGACATTAAATTGCATATGTTTATATACCTTCTTTTGACTACAATAGAAAAAATGTTGATTTAATTTAAGATAAACTTCAATTCTTTGGTCAATAGTTTCCTTGAAGTTATTTGCCTTTAATTCAGTATTTATTTTTAATCAATAATATAGGTGTATTTATTGATTTATTAGATTAATTTCTCGATTCATTTTATACCAAAAAACATTAAGGAGCAGGCAAAACATGCATGTTGAAACTAATTCAGTGGGTTGATCTTTTGTGTGCGCTTAGTGTACCGAATGTTTTGCGTACAATTGTGCACCTTAAATATTTTATATGATTGAAGACTGGGTTAAGAAATGAATGCACAGATTTATTGATGTATTGATTGATTGAATTAATAATTTGTTTCACAATCGATTGTTAAACTGGTTGATCGATTATTCCATGTTTTTTCCAATATCAATTTCCAGTGATTTCATTTCCCAGTCAAATTGATTGATTCAGATGTGCACGCCGATGCACCACGTGTGTGACAATCAGCTTAGACACAGAGTGGAATCCCTGGTCGCTTTCTCTGAGAAATTCGTGGGAGAGTGTCAAGCGGTATGTTGCATTAATTCTTCATTCATATATTGTCCCGGATGATTAGCGTAGTCGGCAACATACCTGCTCGATAAAACGGATGCCAAGGATTCGGGTCCCAGCCGGGTCTCTGACAGTATTTTATTAAACGGAAGAAGACTTTTCCTTGGATATACAGCTTTTTATGGTAGTCCAACACCTTTGAAATTGAATTGATCTTTTGTATTAAACTCAGTATACTGAGAACTCTAGTATTCTACTAGATACTCCGACTCGGTGGTCTGTAATAGACTGCAGAGCACTTTGTGTGGAGTTGAGCTGTAATAAGCTTAACCCAATCTTTGTGACGGTAGTGCTCGATTGTGTTGAGCCGTCTTGAAGAGAAGCCATTCGGGCTTCTGAACCTTGACGTTAAACACTCCAGCCTACCATCTGCAATAGAAAACATAGTGAGTCTAACTGATCGATTTATCGAATAAATAAACTACAAATTTACCCTATCCATATTGATGAATTGCTTGATTGGCTGATTCAATTTTTGATTGATTGCTTGATTGATTAAGTAACTGATTGATTGATTGATTAAGCTATTACCTGCTTCGATTTTGATCGACTTACATGAGTGTAGAAACAAATCATTTCTCCTATCTATATCTATGTCTCGATTGGTTATCGTATAGTCGGTAACACGCTTGCTCGATAAGCAGGATGTCACGGGTTCGAGTTCCGGCCGGGTCCATATCTGACAATATCCTTCGATGCAGAAACAGACGTTAAACTTAGCTTCAGTGGAAAATAATGCAATAAAGATTGCTTTATCTTCCATATTCCCTCCTCGCGATGCACTGAAGATAACGATTACAAACACGTTCAGGAAGCGATTTAGCAGTTGAAGGTTGATTCAATAATCGCTAACACGTGCACATAGCGTACAGCAGTGTTGACCAATGCGGTACACGTGCAGCCTATATGTAATACACATGTATTCAGACACGTGTATCACATCTATGTGAACGTAAATCGACACCACACGTTACGATTTCTCTAAACTCTTCTCAAGCGATTCCTTGTGCTCAAAGCTTACTGTGTCAACAAGTGTTTAGAAATCTTTTGGTCCTGCATGTGCAGTTTTAATTTGTGTTTGTTATAGTGAATTATTGATTCTATGTTATAATAATATGATGTATCGGTGGTCAGCTAGATAGGATACTTTGTTTCTTCACTGACGGCCGATTGTTTGATTGCTTGTGTGTATGCTTGTGTGTTCGATTGTTTAACTCTAAACTTCTGCATCTGAGATAGTCGCCTCTTACGAAAACGTCCAATTTACGTGGGTTCAATATTTATTTTATTCTAACCCCTTTTATGAACAAATCTTTGTTGGTTCTTACAAAGGATTTGTGCATTCAGCACAAATTGTCAATAGGTGAAGGTAATCCTCAGTTTTACTAATATTTCGCCCGCACTTCTAAAAAAATGCACATCTAACATTGCATAGTAGATGTAGAGGGATGTTATCTACTTTACATATTTTCTATTTAAGAGTTCTGAATACAAACAAATTTAACAAAAAGTTAATAAATAATAATACTTTCATCCCCACACTTCTAAAAAAATGCACATCTACATGTATCTCCTTTGCATATTTACTTGATAAAAGTTCTGTATATAAACAAATTTAATAAAAAGTTAATAAATAATAATACTTTCAATTACCGCAAATTAAAGGTGTGTATTGCTTCAACGCAATGCAATCCATCCGTCCATCATATTCCTCAGTTGAAGAAACTGACGTCAAGTTCTCATTATATTGACTTGAAGAAGCAGTCCGATATTGTTAAAAAATTGTGAAGTAGTTCAATTTACTACATAATAAGGAGTAATCAGCGGTGGTTCCAGGCCGGAGACTGGGGTCAAGACTCCCCAAAGTTTGAACATAAAGTCCCCCCCCCCAATATTATCGTCCCCTCATTTTTCTATTTATCGATATTTTATATTGGAAATGTTACTAATATTTGTGCGGGGCGTGGCCACCAAACATTTCAATCTAGAACTTGGGAGAAGTTTACTTACTTGGGAGTAAGTAAATTTAAATAGTAATTAATTTAATTTAATCCCTATTTAAATTTTAGTTTGGAAAAAGTTGTCCCACGTGGGCGGCGGGTGGGCCTTTGGTGGGGGGGGGGGGGTAATTTGATCCCCCCCCCCCCCCCCTGCACGATTATACGTCGCTTGAAGCCATGTCCTCCCATATTTTAGAAATCGCTGTTATTTTGTTGCAAAGAGGTTTCTCAGTAACTTCCTATACAGAACTGCTCCGTGGCGGAGGTCCCTTGCAAAGGTTATCTGCTCCGTCAATCGGAATTTGACGGATGCGCGGAGGAAGACAAAGGAACGGCGGAGCGAGACGGGAGTGATTGGGTTATCAGGAGGTCGTCGACTACCCGGAACTACTTTGTAGTCACCGGATGTAGAGATGCGCGAGTGTTATCTCGTGTAGAGATCTCTTCCGGAGAATTGAACGAGTGACGGGGGTTCGATTCGCACGTTGTTTGCGGGAGGTCGTAAACCTAATGTATGATCCTGGACAGTTGATGGAGTTGCAGCTAGTTCCGCTTCTTAGACTACTGCCCCTCGTCCCTTAACCCATCCCCCCACAATTCGTTCTTCGATGAAACAAATTTTAACACAAGTATAAAAATATAACCATAAATAAAAGGCCTCTCAATACAATTTTAACGCCCGTTTACTCATCTACAGAAGATTTTTATTTTATTTTTTTATTCGTCTATTTTCGCACATGACAGACCGCACATGCTAGTTTCCTTGTTAGTGGCTGTTTTTGTGTTATTTATTTATTTAGTCAGTCCATGATTAATCGTACCTGTTTCCTTTTGTTGGTGCTTCAAGCGACCAGCGTAGATACACGATTAGCCGTCCATTTTCCAGGAACCGATACGCACCCGTGCCCAAGGGTGCCGATATCAGATATCAGGGACGTCGATATACATGCTATATTATCTTCATATTTTAGTTGTTTTCAATATAAGTGCTATAGTATTGGATACGGTAAAAGTGAGAATAGATTGCAGAAAGCAGGTCAACAGTAAGAGGCGACTAAAGGAGAGAATAAGGGAATAAGAAACACCTTAAAAACAAAATATTTTATTGGATGACACATTTTAATATGAATACTCTAATAATTATGTTAACTAATTGATTGGTTAAGTAATTATTTGGCATTATTTTAGCAACTGATGTGCCTATTGATTCATGGATTGATTGATTGATTGATTGTTTGAAATTATTTTATTGATTTTTGTACCTATTGATTTATTGATTCATTGATTTGATTGATTGATTGTTTGACATTATTTTATTAATTGATGTAACTATTGATTTATTGATTCATTGATTTGATTGATTGATTGTTTGTCATTATTTTATTGATTGATGTACATATTTATTCATTGGTTGATTGATTGCTTGATTATCTGACAGCCGCTTTACACAGAATCGACAACAACCGCACACCTCTTAACTCCAATAAACCCGACACTAAATCAATCAATAATCTAAAGATCGATGAACAACCAAGCCCCCCACCGATGGAGGACCCAGGCACAGACCAAGGTGTCTCTCTGACCTCCCCTAGTGGGTCTGCCACCTCCCAACCCCTTCATCAACCCCATCAAGAACCCTTAATAACCGGCTCAGTCCACCAACTGGAGCAGTCTGTCTTTCAGCAGCAATACCCCGCCACCTGTTCTCCAAATAGAATCGATTTACTCAAATCCGAATCCGTTAATCTTTATAAATCCGTTAAATCAGATCCGGATCTCTCGGACGGTGAGAGTCTGGACTCGAGCCTTAGCTTTGAAAGTTCTTCGCCCAGTGCTGGCAATAATAACGAAAAGGATAAGGAGAATAGTTCGAATAAGGACGGATTTTGTGGTTCGCTAGGGGGATTAGGGGGACCAGGGTCGATGGAGGGAGACCTAGACAGCCTGACCGGGGACGGTAGGCTCCCAAGTGAGCACACCTCGACGGCAGGAGCGAAACGGAGGGGTCCAAGGACTACGATAAAGGCTAAACAACTTGAGACACTGAAGTCTGCTTTTGCTGCCACGCCTAAACCTACGAGACATATAAGAGAGCAGTTAGCCCAGGAGACTGGGCTGAATATGAGAGTTATACAGGTAATATATTGCGCATAATAATAAAATAATTCTTAATCTATCTCTCTCTCTCTCTCTCCCTTTCCCTCTCTC
>JAQFZF010003909.1:0-10983 GCA_034695365.1 Enchytraeus norvegicus
CTCGGTTGTTATTATAAATATTTCTGTCAAACTTGGTAGAAATGTGTTACATTGGACCCTATATGACCCCATAAATTTTTACTTAAAACGGACAAGAGATGGCGAAATTATTTAATTTTTTCACAGTGTACTACTTTTTTTTATGCCGCACCCTGTATATTATCTAGTCAACATTTACATGTAGATTATATAGTCATGTGTCTTTGTCAGATGTGTGCAGATTTGCAACGGATTTGTGTATGTCAAGTCTGCTAATAAACGAAAATCGAATAAATAAAATATTATAATTATTATTAGGTGGGATTGATAGGGGGCTCCATCTCCCTCAATTGTTTCTTCAACGGTAACCCCACGCCCTCTCAGCCCACGTGGACGAAGGATGGAGGGCCTCTGCCGAGTGGACGATGTACACTGTCACAGTGGAATAGCATCCTGACCATCAGTGGGCTACAGAGCAGCGATGCCGGTCAGTGAGACAATGAGCCATTTTCATATAGGGATGTTTCGTATGACGTTTCACTAGAATTGCTTCGGCTTATTTATAACCGGTAGTGCATATTCACTGTTATAAACTTTAGGGAGTGATAAAAATCAAACGGATGTCCACGTGTTGTTGAGAATAACAGTTTGCTATCGTGATATAATCCTATAATAAGCCTCACTATTGTTTTAATTCTGTGGAGCTTAATTGTAATTTATATATTTTTTTAATTGGTATATTCTAATGCTTAACTATGGTGATTCGAATGTTGATCCATACTAAGATGGAATCGTTATCTCAGCAACCAATGAAAGCACAACAAATTGGGGCTTCCGCTAAACGGGGAATACACAGAATAGAATGAGTGATTAGGGTTGCTACTTCGGTAACTCATATATAAATTGACTCATAGCTGCTCGCTCATTGGTCAGTTTCTAATCCAGCATTCAGAGATGATCAATGGGCGTACAGCTATGAGTCACGTGATCAGATATGAAGAAGTAGCAACCCTAGGCGTGCATATAATAAAGATATCCCATTATAGCGACGTCCCTGACATCGCCTTCGGGTGAGGAACCGGATGTTAAATCCTCATTGATTGATTGATTGATTAAAAAATTATTTAATTCTAAATTACATAACTAGACGACAATAACTTAACTCTTGAGAATACCAGTGCTTAACGTTTCGCCTGGCTAGTAGACCAGTCTGTTGTTGTTGCTCACCAAGAAGATCAGCCGTGGTGCTGAACTCCTTTCTTCGTCACTGGAGGATGGAGGGGTCATCCAGGGCTCGCGACTAGGTCTTTAGCAGCTCCGCCGCCTGGCAATTATTGTTCTATAAATTAAATAATTTTAACCTCCCCCAGTACTCTCATAATAATTTACAACATGCAATCACGGCCTCTCCATAAGATGATTGATTGATTGATTGATTGACTGATTGCAGGAGACTACAGGTGTTCAACGCTTAACACAGCCTCCTCTAGCTATATATCAATAACTCTCAACATACAATCACAACCCTCTCTCATCAACAGGCCTGTCAATGTCAACGCCTCTAATGGAGACACTGTCGTGTAAGATCTCAATCAATCAATCAATCAATCAATCAATCAATCAATCAATCAATTATTTTATTTTTTTAATTTTTTAATTTTTTTTTATACCCTGGGTGTAAACAGCCCGGTGGGTTTTATAAAAGCAGAAGATTGAAATTTTTGACAGAAAATTTGACAGAAAATTTTATAAAAGCAAAAGATTGATCGATTGATCAATCAATCGATCAATCATTCAATCTATCAATCCGAATTTGTGGAGCTTATTTTATCAATGGAATCGGAAGTATGACTGGGCTGCATACCCGGGATCAGCGAGAGACCTCTTTTCTTTGGCAGAGGCTATCAATAGCTCTGCATAGTCCTAATGCGGTTTGCTTTCACGGCTCTTTCAATCTAGTCGATCTCGATTAGCCTGGCCACGATTCATTCCATTCTTAATGAATCATTTCTATCAAACCCACAGGGCTGTTTACGCCCGAGATAATAAAAAAACTCAATCAATTAATCAATCAATAAAGGCTAAAGCCATATTTAAAGTCGGTTTCATGTCCTAACAATCACATCAGTGACGGGCGAGCCCTGGGAAGTATCGAACCGCGAACCTATGGAACTCGAGTCGGGCACTCAACCGATGTGCTTTCGGCTCAACCGATAACACATAGCACATGATGGCAATCAATCAATCAGTCAGTCAACAATGAGCATTTAACGTCCGATGCCTCACCCATAGGCTATGTTAAGTACATTCTATCATATATCAAGCAATAAGTCTATTTATAAAGCGCTGCTGTATGATCGCTGAGGTTATAGAAATTAAATCAAAAATAGAAAATATACCACGGAGAGCCTCCGTGGTATATTAATGTCAGCACTGCGGCCTCTGAATCATGAGGTCGCGGGTTCAATGCCCAGTGAAGACTACGAATGGTAAGCCTTGGCAAGCTACTTTACTCTCCATTGCTATAACAGCATACAGTCGGTATACATTTCCCAAGACACTCTCTAACGACTGCGCTAGCTAGTCGAATTCGGAAACGAATCCCGGCTATCTCACCATCTGGCGAGATCAATAACATACGCCATTATTATTATTATAGAAATTAAATAAACATTGTAAACAGATGCGTCCTGTCATCTGTCGAATACACGAATACTAAAAAAATAGTAGTAGAGTTGAGCCTAGAGCGACGCTTTTGCAAATGCTGTTAATGATTGAATTATTGATTGACTGATTGATTAATTCCATCTGATTGAATGATTGTTTGTGGCATATGGCAGTCAAGACTACTCTACCCTTCACTGTTCGAAAACACTTCTGAGACCAACCAAATCAGCCATCATTGATCATTATGTTAAAAGTGCGCTATTTTAAAGCTTCTGATTGATTGATTTATGTACAGATTTAGTATAACCTTAGGCAGCCCTCAGACTGATTGTTTGATTGATTGCTTGATTGATGTACATATATAATTGAATGCTTGATTGATTGACCAATTGATGCACATATATAGTTGCATAATCTCAGGCAGCCAGCAGCCTCATTGATTGATTGATTGATTGAATGATTGATTGATTGATTGATGTACAGATATAGTTGTATAACCTCAGGCACACCTCAGCCTGATATCATATGGTATCGCAATGCTGTGGCACTCTCTACCTCACAGCTGCCTAACAAATACTCGCTCTCCTCTAACCTATCCTCTCTCTCCATTCGAGGTGTCTGCAAAACTTGCTCAGGTATGCAAGATACAATACAATACAATGAGAATTTAACGTCCGGTTCCTCACCTGAAGGCGATGTCAGGGACGTCTCAAACAGACTTAGCAACTACAATAAGTTATATACGAACAGAAACACACTTATCAATGCACAGACCGATGTGAAAGCGAGATCGGAGACAGTGTAAGTCCATACAATGAAATATAATAAACATTGAATACAATACAATACAATTCAATACAATAAATACAATACAATACAGAGAATCTGCAGCCCGAACGATAGAGGAGATATGCATCTCACTCGGCCAGATATCATTAAAATATATATATATATAAATACAATACAAAACAATACAAAACAAAACAACCAAAATGTAATATTTTTCTTGGGAATATATATTCTGACTTCCGAGGTGGTTTCGCGTTGCCTTCCTCAATCTAAAAATATCTGCGTTTGTCGGCTTTTGCAAAACATGTGCAGCTATCAGTTTGTCAATTTTCAACTTTCCCGGATCCATCACGGATCCATAATAATTCCTGTTCTCTTTCAGCACTTGTAATTTTCTAACAGCGTTTGAGTACAATAAATACAATAATCGTACACTAGGTGACATTTATCTTTATGAAAACAATTTGCATATTTTTCACCAGATTGAGCATTGATCTGACAGTAGCAGTGTAATATTTCTTTTTATTCACCATGTGGGAGCAGTGATATAAACATATTATATTTTCATTCCACAGATGGCAGCAGTGAGCTAACTTATTCTATTTTATTGCACTGATGGCAGCAGCGATCTAATCTATTTATATTCTATTCACCAGATAGCCTCAATTATCTAAGCATATTTATATTTAATTCAAAAGGTGGGAGCAGTGATCCAATATTATTATATTTTATTTCACAGATGGCAGCAGTTACCTAAACATTTATATTTTATTTACCAGATGGAAGCAGTGATGTAACATTTTTATATTTTATTCCCCAGAATGTCCCCAGTAATCCAAACATAGTATATTATATTCCACAGATGGGAGCAGTGACCTAGCCGTCATCCAATGCTCCTCTACCAACAGTCACGGAGAGGTCGTCGCCTCTGGCTACCTCAACGTGCTTGACCGAACCACCATCAGCGCTGGACCCGACTCTGTTCCCCCTCCCCCGGGCACGGAACCCTTCACCCTGCCCTGCCAGGCCTCCACCGACCCCAGCACCACCCTGGTGATCACCTGGTATGTCTCGGGGGTGCGGGTGTATAATGAGAGTGGTAAGTGGTATGTGGACTACACAGGTGCGCTGCAAGTAGTGGGATCAGCTCCGTCAGGCAACTACACGTGTGTAGCTAGCAATGGGTTTAGTACAGCTGAGAGCTGGGCTTGGATTGGAGCTACTATGTTACAGGTAACTGTCAATTAATCAGTTAATCTATAATTCTATATCTAGTGTACTGCTAACTGTCAGGTCCATGATACCTATTCTGAAACACAATCTGCTTGCCGCTCACTAATGAGCACTCCATCGATCATTAAATTGATCCCATCAACTTGCCTTCCTCAGCATGAAAACATATGCTTTAGTCGGCTTTTACAAAGCATGTGTTGTTCCCAGTTGTTCTATTCTCAAGTTTCCCGGATTCAACACGGGCGCATCAATCAATAAGTATATCAATTATTACTCAACCGACGAATCAAACCCTTATGACGTTGTGTGACAGCAATGGATCCATTCAGTATTTGACGGATTTCACCACTATAAGTTTGGTTTATCGATTTTAAATGCCTGACATAATATTACTGAATAATTGATTGAATGTCTGATTGACTAATTGTTAGTCCTAAATTATTAACTTTTATTAATAGTCTGGCTGGTCTGATAGATAAATGAGTAGCACCTAGTTTCAATATAATAATTCCTGTTCTCTTTCAGCACTTGTAATTTTCTAACAGCGTTTGAGTGAACCAATTAGTATTGCTTGTGCTGTTGGAGTCGTCCCTGATATCGTCGGAACTCATAAGATGATGAAACGGATGTTAAATCCATATAGTGTTGTTATGTAGGCTAACTATTGATTATTATTTCTCTGCAGGCGTCTGCTGCACCCTGGTGGATATTCGTGTTGATAGCTGTGATCATACTACTGATCTGTCTCATTGGCTCTCTGATCTACTACAGGAAGAACAATAAGGGGCAGGCCTACCACGTCGACGAGAAGGAACAGCTCAATGGTAACGACCCCGAGAGAGAACTCAGAGACACGGGGTTCAAGGTTTGTTGCAATCATACAATTTATGACAATCTAATGATGATAACGTTTTATCTTCAAACAATAACATAATTACAGATAATGATTGCCGGTGGCGGTAGTCTAGTGGTTAGCGTGGGGTGCTCAGGCGTTAAGACGATAGAAAAGTCCTGGGTTCAATCTCAAGTCAGACTACGCAAAAATAATAACGCCACCGGTACTGTTTAATCATGTATCTGTGATTGCTGCTTGGTGCGCTCTGTACACCATAGATAGGATTAACCAGTGGAACGGCAGACTACAAAAAATACCAAAGATAGCAACTAAGAAAGGAAACCCTGTCAACAAGTGTGGTTGATATGTGTGGAATAAAATAAGGTAAAAAATAACATAATTATAGATAATGATACCGTGATTGCGGTGTTAACTCCTGTTTTTTCAGCACAAGTCTTTGCTTACGGTGTTTAAGTGGACCAGCTAGTATTGATTGGGCTGTTGGAGACGTCCCGCGTTATATGACGAAACGGACGTTAAACCAAAATTGTAAATTGTAATGAAGATTCAACGTCCGGCTCCTCACCCGAAGACGATGTCAGGGACATAATTGCAGGCTATAGTAGCCAGTTATTTATTAGTACGATGACAGGACTGTATAGTGAATACTGCATGCCTATAGGCTAGTGTAAGTAGGAATAAATTTTAGTAATTTGGTCCGACTGGTGCCAGAACACCAGACTGACGTTGAAGGTACCTGTTGGGATTACATTTTTGATAGTTTACATAAAAATTATGCCTGCAGAATCACTAAATAATATGTCAAATTAACCAGCCAACGGCTGTTAGTAAAAAGGAATGCCTATTATTAATTTGGTGCGACTGGTGTAAGAATAGGAAATTTACGTTGAAGGGCCTTTTGGGCTAACTTTTTTTAGTTTGCATAAAAAGTATGCTTGCAGAATCACCAAATAATTTGTCAAATTAAGCAGCACAAGGCTGCTTGTAAGAAGGGGTGCATATTAGTAATTTGGTGCAACTGGTGCTAGAACACCTAACTGACGTTGGAGGTTCCTGTTGGGTAATACATTTTTTCAGTTTGCATAAAAACTAAAAAAAGTAGTTCAAACAGGTAGTTCAACATCAGTTTTCTGTTCTGGCAAAAGTCGCACTAAATTACTAACAGGCATTCCTACTTTCTAACAGCCTTGTGCCGAATAATTTGACATATTATTTACTGATTCTGTATGCGTAGTTTAAACGCAAGCTAAAAAATGTAGTAACAACAGTTACCTTCAACGTCAGTTTGGTGTTATGGCACCAGTCGCACCAAATTACTAATTGGCATTCCTACTTACTAATAACTTTGTATTTTAATGTTGCCTATGATACCATAAATTTTTATTAATTTGTAACTTGTAATCCATTATAATTTGAGTTGAAACGCGGAATATGTAAGCGCCACTTGTGGGCCTATATTTCCCTTCATGCGCACATTTCTATTTGATTAAGAGACTTTTGACATTGTACTATGTGTGACGTGATAAATGAATAAATAAATACCTGTGTGCTGATTAATTTGACATATTATTTAGTGATTTGACATGCATCGTTTTTATGCAAACTTAAACAAAATGTAGTAACAACAGGCACTTTCAACTTCAGTTTGGTGTTCTGGCTCCAATCGCACCAAATTACTATTGTGCATTCCTACTTACTAACAGCCGTGTGCTGATTAATTTGACATATTATTTAGTGATTCTGTATGCGTAGTTCCTATGCCAACTAAAAAATGTAGTACCCAACAGGCACCTTCAAAGCCAGTTTGGTGTTCTTGCACCAGTCGCACCAAATTACTAATATGCGTTTCTACTTACTAGTAACCGTATGCTGATTAATTTGAGATCTTCTTTAGTTAATCTGCTAACATAGTTTTTATGCAAACTAAAAAAAATAGTACCCAACATTTACCTTCAACGTCAGTTTGGTGTTCTTGCACCAGTCGCACCAAATTACTAATATGCATTCCTACTTACTAATAGCCGTGTGCTGATTAATTTGACATATTAATTAGTGATTTTGTATGCATAGTTTCTATGCCAACTAAAAAGAATTGTTGTCTCATAAGGCAAACTGCAACTTCAATTTCGTATTCTTACATAGTCGCATCAAATCAATAATTGGCATTCCCATTTACAAACAACCGTTTGCTGATTAATTTGACATATTATTTAGTAATTCTGCAGGCATAGTTTTTATGCAAACTAATACAACGTAGTTCAAACAGGTACCTTCAACGTCAGTTTTCTGTTCTGGCACCAGTCGCACCAAATTACTAAAGGGCATTCCCATTTACTAGTAGCTGTGTGCTGATTAATTTGACAGAATATTTAGTTATTCTGCATGCATAAATTTTATGCAAACTAATAAAAATGTAGTACCAAGCAAGTACCTTCAACGTCAGTATGGTGTTTTGGCACCAGTCGCACCAAATTACTAATATTCATTTCTGCAAGCCGTGTGCTAAAAAATTTGACATATTATTTAGTGATTCTGCAGGCACAGTTTTTATGCAAACTAAATAAAAACTGTAGTCCCAAAAGGCGCTTCAACATCAATTTCGTATTCTTACACCAGTCGCACCAAATTAATAATAGGCATTCCTTTTTACTAATAGCCGTTGCTGGTTAAATTTACATATTATTTAGCGATTTTGCATGCATAGTTATTATGCAAATTATTAAAAATTTAGCCCCAACAGGTTCCTTCAACATCAGTTTGGTGTTCTAGCACCAGTCGCACCAAATTACTAATATGCGTTCCTACTTACTGGCACCCGTGTTCTGATTAATTTGACATATTATTTACTGATTCTGAAGGCAAAGTTTTCATGCAAACTAAAAGCGCCAACAGGTACCTTGAACGCAGTTTGGTGTTCTTGCACCAATCGCACCAAATTACTAATATGCACTCAAACTTAATTACTAGCAGCCGTGTAATGCTTAATTTAACATATTATTTACTGATTCTGCAAGCATAGTTTTTATGAAAACTTAAGAAAACTGTAGTCCAAGAGGCGCTTCAACGTAAATTTCGTGTTCTTAAACCAGTCGCAACAAATTACTAATATGCATTCCTACTTACTAATAGCCGTGTGCTGATTAAATTGACATATTAATTAGTGATTCTGTATGCATAGTTTCTATGCCAACTAATAAAAACTGTTGTCCCATAAGACAACTTCAACTTCAATTTCGTACTCTTACATAGTCGCACCAAAATATAATTACTAATATACATTCCTACTTACTAACAGCCGTTTGCTAATTTATTTGACATATTATTTAGTGATTTTTTCAAGCATGGCTTTTATGCAAACTAAAAAAAGTAGTCCCAACAGGTACCTTCAACGACAGTTTTCTGTTATGTCACCCGTCGCACCAAATTACTGATATGCATTCCTAATTACTAATAGCCGTGTGCTGATTAATTTGACATATTATTTAGTGATTCTGCAGGCATAGTTTTTATGTAAACTAAAAAGAACTGTAGTTCCAAAAGGCCCTTCAACGTCAATTTCGTATTCTTGCACCATTCGCACCAATATTACTAATCTTCTTATTCTTTCAGGTGTCCTGCCTGTTCCCAGCTTTGACGGTCATGGTTTTCCAAATATCTCTATCAAATATAATCATTTCTACTTCTTCAACGTTCATCCATTCACTGAGACTCTTTTTATAGGTAATTCTTTGCCTTCATTTGCAACGCTATCCTTCAATTTTTCCGCTGATGATTATGTTTTCTATTTCTTTATTCCACGTAAAATGACCAACAAATTACTAATAGGTATTATTATTTACTAACAGCCGTTTGCTGATTAATAATACTGTAGCCCGATTACCTGCAGTAGTATTTAGACCTAATGAATTAGCCTATGGAATGTTATTGCAATGCATCGCCGTACCTGATATCATCCTTGGATGAGAAAAAGGCAGGCCGTTAACTCTTTATTGTTATTATAATTATTATTATTGTTGCATTTCAGAGCGTAAAACGGAACTGAAATACAAAGCAGTACAATACTTTGCATTAATCTATACCGCAATGCCTTTATTTTCTGTCATCTTTCACAGGAACATCACAGAGGTGACATGATGGCGGGGAATTCCAATCAGATGCTCTCAGGTGGATCTATGAACATGACGTCATCATCTACGTCACTCACCAATCTAAAGAGCCGATGGAATGACGAGGGGGATGAGCGACCGACCCCCACGATACCTAGTGGGGGGTCGATCATGAGCAGCATGCCGCCCCCTGGCAGCGAAGACGGAAGCAGCCTAAATGAATATTCTAATAATAGAGTGGGAAAGTTTGATGATGATGGGTCTTTCCTTCAGTCTCATATAGCCCCAATACCAGAGTAAAGTTTTTGGGGTAGAATCACATTTTAAAACAATTTGTTGCCTCATCGGATTCAAGTTTTTTCAGTTACTCATTGCCCCAAAACCCGAGTAATGTTGGTATTAGGCTTATATCACATTTTCAATCACTTATAGCCCAAATAGGCCTACCCTAGTGAAGTTTTGGGCTAGAATAAGGTTCTTCTATCACCTATTGCCACAATACCCGAGTAGAGTTTCGGGTCATCATACATCAGAAATCAATGTCACTTAATTTTACTCGAGCTTTGTTGATATTTTTCTCATTTTGTTACGTAGTATTTTATAGCATTCGCTGATTTCCTTTGTTAGATTGATAAAGTCGGTAGTCAGCTAGATAAGGTGTATTCACCTTCATTGATTACCATTATTGTATGAAAATGTGTAGCTATCTAGGTGTGTTTGGTGTTCCACTATTGGTCGGCGTATAATGTAAACATAATATTATGTCTTTGTGGTCCGCAAAGTTCTCTCTCTCCCTCTGTCTGTCTGTCTCTCTTTTGAATGTAATTCGAATATGGAGTTTGTAGATTTAGAGATAAAATAATGCTCTCAGTACAGTTTTAGGTATGTCCCTCGTTGGGTCTGTAGTACTCGAGAGCAGTGCATTAATCCAACGGCAGAAGCCAGTGGCACGATCGGTTAGATTTCCGGCTGCGGATCAGAATGTGCGGGGTTCGAATCAGAGGCTCGCCCGTCACTGATATCCTTTCGAGAGATGAAACTGACGTTAAAATCGGCTTTAGCCTTTTTAGCCTTTAACCGATAGCTGCATACGTTTCAAAAGAGTCCACTTAGGCAGAAGTAGATAGTGAGGGAGATATTTGATGATATTTCCTCTATTGGAGGGATTATCTCCGGATTAAGGGCCCTTCTACTGCCCGAAGGGTGCGTCAGATGTTTATTTTTCTTTAATCGTATGCCTCTGATCCGCCGTTTGAGCTGTTGAGCGGCTCAACCATCTGTTGATGCCCCAGTGTTGTCCTTTCATCTACCCCAAAATATTTGAATATTTTTACCCCCACGTCTCCCCCCTCC
>JAQFZF010003910.1:0-10983 GCA_034695365.1 Enchytraeus norvegicus
ATTCAATGAATACAAAATAAAAATTTAATTTAATAATGTATTAAATTAAATTTTTATTTTGTATTCATTGAATTAAAAATATAAATGATATAAAAGTTATTACTTAAACTTTTAAAGTTTTGGTCTGGTGCAGCAGTCAAATCTAAAGCTAACTGAAAGGAAAATTCAGGAAATATTTCTATAGTAATATTTACTTATTTCTGTTAATTGACTGCTTTTTACTCTGCTCATTGTTTATTCTAGTTGATTTTTGTTGATTTTTTAGGTATGATATCTATAAGCAGCAACTCTGCTGACCGTACCAGGTGTCCCCTGTGTAATGAAACCTTCAGTGACTGGTCACGACACATGAGACGCAGACACATGATTGACACACAATACTGCATCGAATGCCGGAAATCAGTAACTGGTAATCCTGACCTTAAGAAACATGGTGCTGCTGTTCATCAATATGTCCAGTATGATTGTGACAGATGTAGTTTTAGTACAACCTGCACTCGGCATCTGCACTCTCACATCTCTGCTGTACATCTAACGTTTCCTTACAAGTGTCAACAATGCGATTACATCTTTGCTCGACAATTTTCCCAAACGCAGCATAGAATAGCTGTTCACGAACCTAAGAATATTCTAGCCAGTGGTCGGTATATTGCTCTTATTAATTTGTTTACATCAATTTTAGTTCAATCGCATTAAATGTGCTTCCGAAAGTCTAAGTTCATATTTAATAAGCAAAGTACAGAATTGAAGTTTACAGCCTAATACTAACAAATTAGAGAGAGAGAGAGAGAGAGAGAGAGATATGTTTACTTGTTTAAAAGTTTGGATGGTGATAGAGCATAGGCAACATACTGTGTGTGTTCTCTCAGATGCATGCAATATTACCTAGCAGTTACTAGCTATCTAGTGATCTGCCAAGTGGCAGGTCCTGAGTGTCCAATTCCTCCATTTCTCCATTTAATTCCTCCATTCAGCAGTTACTAATGGTGGTTATTGACGGGAAGGTTATGGTGCAATGGTTAGTGTGTGCGCCTCAGAAGCAGGTCGGATTAGAATACAAGGCCAATCATAAGAAATGATAACCCCAGGGTGCCAGGAAGGTTCATTGTGTGCTTGTGCTATCTGCATTTTCTCGTTATATGCAGTAAAATTGCAGCTAATCATGTAGTGGTAATAAAAGAAACTAAAAAAAGAAATTAATGATATATGATGGTCATCGATCTAGATAATGCTGAATGAGATTATATGTAATGTTGCGGCTAAACCTCTGCTGCTGATCTGTGTATAATTTATTCAATGAACCCTTACTCACACTCTGTTCAAAATTCTTTTCTTCTTCCTGTTCAAGCAATCAGTCGTTGTGGATTAAATGTCCAGTTCCAAACCCGACGGCGATGTCAGAGACATCCCAATCGGAATGTTCCTGATATTCATACTGTCATGGGCCGACACTCCTTCACCTTCGCAGCTACAACAACATGGAATGCACTACCTCTTCACATTCGATCATGCACCACCATATCTACTTTCTGTTACAAACTCAAGACTCATTACTTTCCTCGTTAGATATTTTTATTTGTATTATCGTTGTTATTATAGATAAATGGACAAGCAATGTGTTTGACATATTTACTCATATAATTTATTTATTTGTATTTATTCATTTCTCATATTTTTCAGCATTTGCACTTTCGGCTGCGTTGGATCAATTGATGTGACAAAATGCTGTCTGAGACGTCCCTGATGTCGTCGTCAGATGATGAACCAGACGTTAAACTGTTATTAGATTTTATTTTTGTATCTTTATATTGACTGCAGAGAAATCTACTGAGCGGCTTGATGGAAGCTTTGAAGTAGAGGATGAAGACACGGACACAGCAGAGGAGACAGACATAGAGACAGACATGGAGACAGATACAGAGACAGCAACAGACAGTGCGCCATCTGACGATGACTGGGCTGACATGGAGCAAACTGACTCGGGCAGAAATTACAATGTAGAAAATACAGGTTACTTGATACTACAATTAATGCGAGAACACGGTCACTTGGTATTCAGATATATATTGGCCACCTCTGTTATAGTGCGTTCTGCTGGTTACGTAATACAACAGACTAAATTAATTTAAGTTTCAAATTTATCGCTTTCTTTGCCTTGAGCCATACGACCAAAGAGCTATGTAGGACTATGTGCACATTGAGTAGGCCTACGAGTAAAAGAAAGCTAAACAATAATTTTAGAAACACCAGAAATATTGTTAACTTTAATGTCATCTAGTTACTATTATTCTTATATGCTTTAATTTTAGACGCTATGTTACTATTTATTTACATAAGACCACTACCTCTATTACATGGATAATATAATGCAGGAGCACCCTGAAGTATATCAGCCTGAAGCAGCGATACATTTTTTCCACCACATATAAAAAAATGTTTCGCAAGACTCTCTTATGATCACCGGACCGGCACCGTTTAAGATTTCGTTTTCTCTTTAGCTCATGTTTCTGCAAACCGTTTCGGGTGAACCGGTTTGCTGAGATATGTTCTTCTGAGTAGTCCCTGACGTCATCTTTAGATGATGAAACGGACGTTAAATCGATATCATTATTATTTCTTATTATGACATTTATCATGTGATGCAGGTCCAGCCTCAGATGTCACTGCTCGAGACAACAAATGTCCTCTCTGTGAGAAAAGCTTCAGTGACTCTCGTAATCTACCACGACACCTACAGCTGAGACATCACCATGGCAACCGGTGTATGCTGTGTGACAGGACCTTCAGCTCTGAGGCAAATCTTGCTCGACATCTTCACTACGCTAATGTACATCAGAAGTACCAGTGTCCACATTGTGACTTAAGTTTTTCAGATAAGAAAGATCTCAAGCAGCACGGTGAAGCTGCCCATGCAGCTGAGATACCCTATGTTTGCAGCAACTGTAATAAAGTTTTTGATCGAGAATCAGCTCTCAAATACCACATACAAAGTGTACACCGTCCGAAGCCTTTCTTGTGTGCAACATGCGGTAGAAGCTTTACAGTATGGTGTAATTTAAGGTATCACGTCAATAGAGTGCATCTAAAGCAGAGACGGCATTCGTGCTTTGTCTGCGACAAGAAATTTGTAACTGCTGTTCAACTCAAGACACATATCGAAGGTGTTCACAATGACTATCGGCCGCATCAATGTCAACTCTGTGGCAGAACTTTCACACAGAAATCAAGTCTTAAGACACACATGAGGCTTGTGCACAAAGACACCAACTTCTGCTGATGTACATTGTCTGATGATGCTATCAGGGCTTTTTACAGCGGATCTCCTTAGGAGTGTTGACGGCAGCCACACCCATGTCCCGACCATTAAGCTAGGTGGATGGCGGCCTATGTCTTGCTCGTAAGGATTGCTGTATCAGGACTCTACATAACATACCCGCATTTATGGAGTAAACTCTGGCAGCCGGCATTGTTACCTGACAATTAGGGCTGAAAGCACATCGGTCGGGTGTCTGAATCGGGTGTCATAGGTTCCAATCCCAGGGCTCGCCCGTCACTGATGTATTCTGTTAGGCCGCGAAACTGACGTTAATTTCGGCTTTGGCCTTTGACTACATCGGGGACATTGGCGGAATAACCTGGACTCTAGAATACTTGCCTAATAATCTTGAGATAAGCGTTCGTTTCCAAACCTGAAAGTATGACTTTGTGAATATGTTATTATAAATAATTTTAGAATGTTGATAACAAAGTCCAAAATAAAATACAATTTTTGTTAGTTAAACTTTTAATTGTTATAGTCACGAAATATTAAATATATGATTATTACTGAAATGACAAGAGAAGAGCGCCAATTAAAATCTGATAGTAAAAAATCTATATGTTAATATTTATTTTTACTAACTTTCGTAAGGTGAATTTGAGAGGATTCGCCGAGTTTCGAAAAATTGCTCGGAACATAGAGATCTGGCAAATCTTCCTATCTCGCCCCCAGTGATCCCGTTAACTTAAAATAATAATTGGGGCCTTTGGTCTCCATGCCTACCAATTTAGGGGCCTCGGGCCCCCGATCGAGGCTATAAATTTGGAGGTCTGACAGCCCCCAATAGATGTATTTTGTTGCCTAATAAATCGGAATAATAGTTAAAATGAAAGTCTAATATAAAATGAAAGGTCAGAAGAACACTGTAGTATAGGTTGACATGGTGTGAAAAATTGATACTTAAATGAGATGCAACAACACAAATCTGTCACCTATTAGACCTTCTAAAAATAGACCTCTGCTTACCAATTTAGAAGCCTTTGGTCCCGGCTCTCCTGTTTGGGATTTTTCTCTCCCCAAACGGTTTCAATTTGGACGTCAAAAAGCATCCGCCATGTAAAATTTGGAGTCTTTACAGAGAATTTTTGGGCCATAGGCCTCCAAACCCCGTTAACGGGAACACTGCTCGCCCCATTATAGCTATAGAAACCAGATTGACATTGAACGTTGAACGTTGAACATTGAACATGAACATTGAACATTGAACAGAAGCAGTTAAATATTGGCAGCACTGTCGGAAGAATTCATCCATCTTGTTTACCCAGTGAGTGATAATTGGGTTTACAGAAATCAAAGAAACAATAAACAATAAATGAGCCGTCCAAGCCGTTCAATCTCCGCACGGCGCCATTCCTACCACCTGTGAATATGAAAAAATATTACGCCGCTAAAACAAAATACATAATCAAACAAAAAACATAATTAAACATATAACAAAACAAATATTAGAGAAATTGGGAAATCCTGGGAGCAGCAGTCCCTAATTCAAATTCACGTCTTGTTTTTTTTTAAATTTACACCGAAAGCGTAGAATAACCATACAATTAAGTGTACCAAATTTCAGAATTCTATCACTTATACTTTTGTTATATTTATAAATAATTTATGTTTAAAAAGGGGCGTTTTGCTAGGATTAGCCTATAGGGTTCATTTTTAGGCTAATTTAGGATTAGTGTATGGCTGGGGTGGTGTTAGGTCTAAAGACCTACCCCAACCCATACCCTAACCAAAAAATATTTTTCACCAAAAACCCTAGAACTAACCCAAAAATCATAATGATAATTTGAGACCTCAGTTACCAGGATTGCCAAATTTTGAGCTGCCACAATACATTCCGAATATAGCAGCTCTATCGATTGTCGACTATTACTATTTGTGGTCTTTTATTGTAGAGGTTAGTTCATATCGAAGTTATCCTGCAGATCCCCATTTTGCAGACGTATCTGTTAAAATTAATAGTCTACTTGGTTGATAAATTTCAATTCTCAGTTAGCTTTACGGTGTGGTTAGAGTTAGCCCAACCCCTATCCCAAACCCTAATATCGTGCCTTCTTTAAGAAAGAAGTAGTATTGATCTATGTTGAGATCCGATATTTACCTTGCGGATTATCAGGACAATTTTGTTATGTCCTAAACTCTACCATGTTGTTAACTGCTTCTATTCTTATTTCAACTTATTGTACAATGTATTTTAGGATTGTTTTATTGTTATTGTTTCATTGTTTATTTCACTAGAAAATCCAAACTTGCAGGCTAGCCTGTATCAATTCGTCAGAAGCTCTTCGAAGACCTTTAGCACGATAACAATTACTTGAAGTGATATGCATTGCTGCGTCGTGGGTTGTAAAGCGGATTCTAGGAATGCTGAAAAAAGAATTATTAAGTTCTTTCGATTTCCTTGGAACAAGGAAAGGAGAGCACAATGGGCAGTCGCGATAAAGAGATTGAACTTTACGGTGAATGATGGCACTCGTATCTGCGAAAGGCACTTTGTTTCAGGTAGGCCTGCTATGAGATTGTCTAGAAAAATGTATTTATATATTAACCTTTATTATGCCAGATGGCAGATAACCAACAGACAAACACGCATGAAAAACAACAAACCAAACAACCCACAGTGCAAGATAAACCAAAGTGCATAATAATAATAAACAGTTAGATCTACACAAGTAGGCCTAAATTTATTGTACACCAGCTTCTAAAGCTGAGATTAATAGAAGGCCCAATAGCCAAATTAAAGTCTCAAATTTATCAAACTAAGATTATCAAGTGTCTTTAATTTAGCTAGGAATCTGTTTTTACGCATAATATATCTATCACAAATATTGTCAATATTATACATCTCCATACAAAATCTTACGTTTTCTATCTGAGACACTTTTAATATTTTAAACTAAGCTTTATTAAAAGTAAATTTTATGCCTTACAAAATTGTTATTCGTTGTTATAGAGAGATCTAAATAATTTGAACTCTACTAAAGTGAATAATACAATACAATGAGGATTTAACGTCCGGTTCCTCACCTGAAGTCAGGGGCTACCCTAACCCCAACCCTTTGCGCAGATCTATGTGAAAATAATTACCATATGCAGCAGAAAATTCTTCACATCCGTTAGGCGATCCGGTAAAACAGTGCTTATGTAGTGCTTATGTAGTGCTTATGCTTTAATTTTTTCGTTAGATTTTTCTTTTTGCAAATTGTAGGGTTCTGGTTGAAAGATTGGTTGGGTTAGAGCAGCCCTGGGTAAACTGCGGCCCGCAGGCCGCATGCGGCCCACTGGAGCTTTCTTGGCGGCCCTATGGCTAAAAAGAAAAAATTACTAGGCAAAATATAACACCCAACTTAACATTGCTCTAAAAAGAGCAGTATAATCATAAAAATTTAATAATAGTACATGTACACAAGCATATAGATTTAGGGCTAAGTGCATTTCATGTCAAGCATAACCTACTTAAAAAATATAATTGGATAACAATGATCTAACAAAGATCTTGATCATTTCCAAGTTCTCTCAGTCACCTTACTGATATTTCTAAGATAGATTTATGAATCACCGTAAGCATTGGAATGAAAAAATTCTTTCAGAAAGATGATTTCCTTACATTTTAAAGTGTTTGTCAATAATTTTAGATTTATAAATTAATTAATTTTGTGCTGAAATTGATAAGGTGCTAAGTGAAATACAACAAAGATAGCTGATTTGAAAAGTAATCCTATTCAGAAACATACATAGTCAGGAAGAAATCTATAAATTAAACCTATATTTTTCAATCGACTCAAAAAAATAGAGGAACTTCCGATTTTTCCAGTAGGCCTATTGTGTTTAGAATTTTTGGCTTCCACTTACATTTGTGAAAATAGGCCTACTCTTTTCCCTCTGTGCATGAATTTTTGCCCTGATCTGATGTGTGAAAATGGAATAGCACTGTACATATAGATCTATTAGAATATAGAATTAAGTTCTTAACTATTGTTTTTCTTATATTATTAATAATTTAAAATCTTGGTGGCCCTCTATCTCAATTTACAATTTCATGCGGTTCTCGAGCCAAAAAGTTTGCCCAGGCATGGGTTAGAGTAACCCAAACGCATACAATAATCTAAAAATTGACCAAAGACTGATAATCGGAAAGTCTGCATGTCATTTTACCAGATCCCATTAGGGAACCAGATGCAAAACTGCTTTATATATATTTTATAATATTGACTTTTATAACTCTGTATTATTCCATTGAGTTTTAACATGACATATATGTTATACGGTTTGTTCATTTGTATGACAACTTTCAGAACATTTTTAAATATTTAACTAAATTGATATGAAGATGATATGTGTGAACGAAGGTAGAATCTTATTGTTCTTTTTCGAAAATATTTTAGAATACTCAGAGAGTGATTTTGACTTCTAATTAATTTTTTATTCATATTATTACTTCTTATAAATAATTTATTATATTTATAATTGGGCTACATGTTTGTGTTAGGTTAGCCTAACTCTAACCTTGACCTAAACTCTAGAACAGGGGTGCACAACATGCGGCCCGAGGGGCCAGGGTCTCATGCGGTCCGCCAAGCCTTGCCGTGCAGTCCGCTGAGGGCTGGCATGAAAAAGTACTTTATTGTGTCAACATGTGTGGTGTCAAAATAGCAAGGATTTTTTCTAAATTAATAGTTTATCTTGGTAATGAGAGGCTTTACCTCGGAAATGTTTTGGCCCGCTATATTTTATTACTCTTGAGTTTGATAGTTTAATTTTTTTAAATGTAATTTTTCTATATACACCGTGGGCCATAAGTAATGACACTATTTTGAATGCTTATAACTTAGCCAATATTTAATCGATTTATATGGAAATTGCACAATATATTAACAATGAATATAAAAATGGTACCTTAAAATATCTAAGCATGTGGTAGGGTGGTTAAAAGGATATCTTGAATTTGAATATGACCCAATATTTTTTACGTCTATGAGCTGGTAATAATGCGTGCATCATCATTTTTAACTATGTCACAGACCCTTGGCCTGTCGCCATGATGAATCAGCGTCCTAGCACTAACCCAAATCTAAAGAGAAATATCCATAGAGAATATCTGTAGAATTCTTGACCTTCCAGCAGGGCAATGCACCAGCCCACAGAGCTCGAGCGACAATGGCCTATGGCCCGCCGTGTATTTAAAATGTTGATCATGGTCAAAATTTAAAAGGGATAGTAACATGAATAAATAATGAGTGGGAACTAGAGGCCTTTAATGTAGGCTACATAATTGTGCCTCTTAATGAAAGTTTTGTTTTCCTGATTACTTTAGATATTAGTAGATTAATATATAAACTAAATTGGCATCAAACGTTCCTATCAATGGTAAAAAAGATTAAAAAGTGTCAAATTAAGACAATGCCATGTTCAATAGATTTAATTTATAATGTATATAATTTTAGGAAAGCCTAGCATCTTTCCAGAGCATCCTGACTACATTCCATCACTGTTTTCGTTCAAGAAATCTAAATCTCGGCCGACAGCAGCTCTTGCCCGCTTTCAAAGAGCGCAACAGAGAAGAGAATCAAGAGAGGCGTCGTCATCTACAAGCCAACATCAGTCAAGTGCATCAACAAGTAGTCTTACTGCAGGTACTGGTGAGTTCCTCAATGAGCTATTCTCATGAATTAAGCGCTCGTTTTCTACATCATCAGATTTGTCAGAACCTGGATGGCTTTATATATGCCCGAAGGCACTCTCGTCCGCTGATGAAGTCAGAGATACTTCTACCAGGTCTTATGACATTGTAGCATTCAGTGTCCCATAGCTAAACTTGATAATATAGGGACACCGAATGGCCCAACGGTTCAATTCTTAAGTCAGTTTGACTTTCCTCTATATTTGCCTCGAATATACGAACAGGTTTGTGATAAGGAAACGGACGTTTACTTTCTTTCTCTAGTCTCTAGTAATGTCGTGTGAAATGCATTATGTAGAGCTTCTTTATTTTATGCTACAATTAGACCACACAGCTGTAATATAATTATATAGAATTTTAATATAGAAAGCATAAGCATATACAATATAAATATAACTAAGCAAATTTAATTTCTCTATCAAAGTTTTTACTCCGGATATGAGTTCAGGTTTGGTACTGTAAGTACACCGACCTCTGCCTCAGTGAGATAGGAAGAAACCGACGTTCAGAGTTACTGGTCTTCCTGTCCACATAAACTTATATAGCACTCAATATTTTAGTCTAAAATATTGTCACCTAATAATGAACAGGTAAAAGAAATAAACCTTGTAATTACAGGAAAGCATGCTCTATGAATAATCTATAGGTAAATGAGGTGGGTAATCTTTTATGGGACACAAATCCTTTTTGTAAACTTGTTTTCTCTTTAACCTTGAACTATTTTAGTTCCAGTGGAGTTATCACTTATAAATATGGATCCCCAAAACAAAATATATCGACCTCAATTTTGTTATCAATCACTTTTGTTTCTCTCGGCGTTATACTCCCTTGAGAATGTCCTTTATCAAATCCGGGCCAAAAGTGGGACAAATGCTTGACATTCAATCGATGCACTGAACACATACTTTACAATAACAACCCTTACCTATGGACTCGAATATCAACTTTTAGATTCCGGCATTAAATACTCTAAATCTCCTATCAAAACTTAACTTCATAAGTTTTACTTAAACCTCACCTAGTGCCGAGAAACACCTGGGGTCATCCAAACTTTATATCAGAGTTACCGTATTTATCCACCTCACAAACCTATAGACAAATCACCGAAATTCTACTAATAGAAACAGCATGCTTACCTTCAATCCTCTGGAAAAAAAACAAGCACGACTTTGACTTTACAGTCGGACAGGTTCGGGACAGGTTCGAGTGCGCGATATACACATGCCGGAATACAGGACAGTCTACCACTCTACATGCCTGGCTGTCTGGAATCTCTTGGCTTTCCTAGGCCTTTAGCTGTCTACGTGTACAGCTACATGTGCATGCAAGCACTTGATTTAAGTTAATCAACTGGAAATCATGCATAGCACATGAATTTAGGGACTCCAGTGGTAATGCTCCCTCAATATAAGCAATATAGACTAACTGTTAATATAACCAAAGATCTGATCCTGACACCTATATTAGTATTATAATATAGACCTATATAGGAACATATTAGTATTATAATATAGACCTATATAGGAACATATTAGTATTATAATATAGACCTATATAGGAACATATTAATATTATAATATAGACCTATTTAGGAACATATTAGTATTATAATATAGACCTATATAGGAACATATTAGTATTATAATATAGACCAGAGAGGATATTGAAAGTGGCTGCATAATATTCATCAAAATGGCATATTATAACATATAACATAATAAATATAAATGAATACAATTCGCAGCTAAAATTATAAACATAAACATATTAAATATTAAATGTGCAAAAATATATTGTTATCATATCATTGCGAATTTAGTGCTTGTTTCATCATCTGACGACGACAGGGATTAATGACCTGAGGGGCAGCATGGCACCGAGCCTCCGGCCCCGCAGAGGTCCGAGGCCATGGCCTGGTCGGCGTCGCTGATGCCGTAGCACTGCCCGGGCTTGCGGTGTAGGGTCGAGGGGCACGGGTTCGGTTCAG